>JAOXJP010254729.1:0-21630 GCA_025762735.1 Platanus orientalis | reverse complement strand
TCTCTCTTGTGAGCTCTCTCTCTCCTTCTTCTTCTTCTTCTTCCTCCTCCTCCTCCTCTTCTTTCTTTTCTTCTTTCCTTCTTTTGGCTGGGGGAGAGGGGGGGGGGATTTTATTGACAAAGGGTTCAGCTCCCCCCTTTCCATTCCTTTCTTATTTAGTTATAGGTTTTCTTTTCTTTTCTTTTTCTGCTGGGTGGGTTTCCGTCAACGAAGGTAGAAACCTCCCTTCAGTTTCTTTTATTTTGTTTAGGTTTCTAATTTAATTCTTTTCCCAAAATACCCCCTGCAGGGCCGGGGTATTACAGATGACCACACCTGTCGTCATCGTTAGAAAAGATAAAACCTCCAGAAGGTGATCAATCAGAGAAGAGAGGTGACTTCCTCTCTTTCTAACATCTTCTAAACCCTAACTCCAGTGACAAACAAAAGGAGAGAAAAATGCAATGCAAAATGAGTTTTTCTTTGTTAAAAGGATTAAAATAAAATAAAAAAGCACTAGAACAGAGGACAAAAATAGCATTTTAAAGACCTGCTGCATCATGCCTAAAAAACTGGGTGAACCAAGGAAGAACTTGGCATATGCTCTTCTAGGGGTAAGGTAAATGACCTGGTTAGCCCTAGATGAGTCTTACCCGGTATGATGTAAATCCACAGCCACTTGGACAACAGCACAGTGTTCCTATAATCCTATCCTGCATCCTACCTAGGCCTGGACTAGACCCCAATTATCAGGCAATCATTTTCTTTTCTTTTTTTTTTTCTTTTTTTTTTTTTTTTTTTTTTTTTTGGGGGGGGGCGATTTGGTATCCTCTAGCTCCCACAAAAAGTTCCTTTGAATCCTCTCAATTATTTTAAAGTAAGAGAACCATAACACCGAAAAATAGTAGATCGGGAGGCTGACAAGGGTTAATTAAATCATCGTAATCACAAACCCTAGGGATATATAATCTTTTTGTCAAGTAGCCAATTTCTTCAAGAATTTTTCCACAACCAGGTCCCAAAACTCAATCGACATAAAGTCAACTCCTAAAGGAAGGCCTAAGCATTTGAGGGGCCAATTTTCAGCCTCAGAGCCCTTCAATCTTGCTGGTAAGGGTCTCCTCATCCTCTATATTGATGCATGCCAACCTACTCTTAAGTTAATATTAAAAAGTTATCCTCTCAAAACACTTGAGAGTTCCTCAAAGATAGGAGATAAAAGGTCCATGCACCTCTCACATGACTATAGTGTCATCCACAAATTGAAGGTAAGGAAGTTCCAGTCACTCCCTGCCCACCAAGAACCAAGAAGCCTCTTAACAGGTTCAGGTTTTTGGCCCCATTCAGAAGCCTACATAAGACATCCAAAACAAAGATGAAGTAATATGGGATAGAGGTTCTGCTTGCCTAATCCTTTTCTGGTCTTCAAGAAAAAAAAAGAAGTGTATAGAAGATAAACAACCATTTATCCATTTCGTTTAATAGAAACCAAAACCTTTTTCTTCCCATTTTAGAATCAAGGAAATTCCAATTAACAATGTCACAGGCCTTTTCCAAATCCACTCTATAGGCAGTTCATTTTCTACCTAAAGACCTCACATCATCCACACATTTGATAGTGATCAAATTTCATCCAAGGCAACTCAATTTATTTATTCTTTTTGTTATCAGCTAAATCAAATTCATTAGTACAAAAAATAGAAAGCCATAGGACAAGCAAGACATTTTGTAGAAGCAACACTCAAATGTAAATACAGCTGCTGCCTGCATCACGCCCCGGGGGGGGGGGGGCAATAAAAAACATGTTGCAACTTGCAAGATATATCTTGAATATATGCACTTGATTATATGTGAGAAAAAGAGAAAGTTAAACATTAATATTCCACACAATAATCATTGCATCTAGAAATTTACAAGCACCGCAAAATCCTAAAAATCATGAGGACTTACTTTGTGAAATCTAGTTCATGTTTTAAGCCAGATAACCAAAGAGCATGCTTACCCTATTCATATTGTAAAGGGCCTCCACCATTTCCACAGATCTGTTGTGTACTACACCAGCTACCTGTAAATCAATTTTGATCGGTAATCACTAGAAGATTCCAAGAGCATAAATAATTACTTCATAACAACAGCAGATCCAATCCTAGTTTTACAGTGAAGCAAATGTATCAAAAAGGCACTAAACTTAAAGTCAGAAGCATGCTTCCATGAAATTTTCTAGAAATTCAAACTATTGATACTTCTAAAAAAAAAAATCACAACACCCATATGATGAAAGCTAAAAATAATCACATACGAACTTGGATTGTCAACCTACCTTTAAAAGTGCATAAAACAAAATGACAAAAAATAAATTAATTAATAATTTAAGCTTCAAACCTTATTCCAGTCTTTCCCATACTTCCGGTAGGCTTCATAGAAACGCACAAGTTCCTCCCTGCTCCACTGAGACCCTAACATGTCAGACAATTTCCTCTTCTGCATATAAAAGGATGATGGTCAACACTTTGAAAACGCTCATAAAACCAAGCTATTTAACAAGACTGGAACTGCTCCAGGGTGGACTGGAAAAGAAGAACTTCCAGAACCAATGGTCACACAACATGTCAAAAAGTTGTCAGGGACAGTGACATCACAAGAGCACTTTGGTAGATATAAGTGTTCTTTTATCCAATGTTTATTTACTAAAACTTCCTTTCTTTTCCATTCGTATTGACAGAATTTCCCCAGCCATTTTGACGTGTCACATGTCCATCATACTGGACATTTCTAATTTTTTCAGTCCAAAGGAAGCAGATCCAGTCTCTTTAACAAGTCAGTTTCTGTTTATCAACCTAGAGTGCCTAATATCTGCACCATATCCAGACACTTCAAAAATGTTCTTTAGAAGCACCGAAACATAACAGAACAACAGTAGAATTAACATGCATAATGGCAAACACCGACAAACACCAGAGCCAACAATAGAAACACAATATGTCTTAAATAGAAGCCAAGGAAAAGAAACCACCAGTTGTATAGATATATATATATATATCCACATGAGCATAATACTTGGATTACAAGAATATAATAGACCTAGTAACAGAGCATGTGTATGCACGTATAACAGAAGTAGATGCATATATATATGTATATAAATATATGTGTATGCATCTGTCTATATACATAACATTATATATATATATATATATATATATATATATATATATATATATATATAATGTTATGTATATATTAATCATGTTGACAAAATATGCACATGAAACAGCAATGTCGAATAAAAATGAAGCATCTATGCCATACAGTCAAGTGCTCAACTTTATGATACATTTGATGATTGAGACAGAGTCATTTTCTTTTAAGTTCTTTGGCTAAGTAATGAATTATTTTAGCAGAAAGAAAGGCCAGAGGATATGAAAATTGTTCTGTTAGACCTGCTTCAGCCAACTTTTATTTATTTATTTATTTTTGAGAGATAAAAGGGAGCCCTTTATTGAAGGAAAACACAAGAAGCAAAGAAATGCGAACAAGAAAAGACAAAAGCAACATCACCCAGCAGGTGAAAAAAGAAGAGCAAAATCCACAACCGACAAAGAAAGAAATTACATATTCTCAGACCACATAGAATACCACTAAATTTCCACAAAATCAGCCCCAACAGAAACCCTATCGAAAAGGAGCTTAAAGATAAACGTCAAAAGCTCCCCTTCACTACGTGCCTTACCGTCAAAGATTCTACCATTCATTTATTTCCATAAACCCCAGCAAATGACCCCCGGAAGGGTATGCCAAATGCTATATATATATATATATATATATATAATTAATGAAAGTGGGGGGAAGGAAGAATAAAGTATATATAAAATTAAAGAAATGAAGGGGCTGACGTAGGGTGCATTGAATGCAACCCCCCTCTTAGTTGGGATGTGGCGGTGACTGTGGTGGCAACTAAAGGAGTCACCCCCCACCCATTTGGTTATATTTAATAAAATAAAAAAAGTGTAAACAATGATTGTCTAAAAGAAGGAAGGAGAGGGTCATTAATGCTAAGAGACCGAAGACAACTTCGGTCAAAAAGTGTTTGGCAAGGCAATATATTTATTGCTTTGAATAATATAAACAAAGATGGAAAAAGTTTATGCAGGGTAGAGGGTGGGGTTGATGTAAGTGCATTAATTGCACCCCCTCTCCATCTCATTAGTGCGGTAGCCACCCCCCCCCCTTTTTAAGTGGGGCGACTGAGTGCAGTGAGTAAGTTCAATCGCCCACCCCTTTTTTGAACATAAAAAAAATCTGAAAAACATTAAATGCTTACATGATTACACAAATGGTTTGGCGCGACTTAAAGAGCAACCTGATCAGTCGTGACCCCTCTCTTTTAGCGCATTAGTGGCGCAACTAAGTGCGTCGCGACAGACCCGTAGTCATGACACTAGTCCTCTAGTCACAACCTCAACCCATTAATGCACGACTAAGCGACAACACTTAATCACATAACCTTAGTCGTGACCCAAGTTGCAAAATTCGTGATCACTCACCAATGAATAAAATGGGCTTTATATGTAAGCAAGAAATTGGGTCAGACCTAATAAAAGAACTAATTAATCATTTTTTTCGATTAATTAAAGTGTGAGTTGAAATTAGTTTTCTTCAAGATGGAATTATCCACTAGAGTTAGGATTAATGATAAGGTTTATGTGTGTAAGAGATGATTGCTAGAACTGTCTAATCTTTCGATCTGAGCATATAAACTTTGGCATTAAGTCCTAACTCATAGAGTGGGATAATTTCATAATGTGTGTGTGTGTGCAACATGTTACAAATCTCTAATTAATTGTGCATTGTTTGTACTTGTAGATCAAAGATGGTCTCTAAGAATGTGAAAGCTAACCTAACCAAAGGGGAGAAACTGGATGGGAATAACTATGATATGTAGCATAGGAAAACCCAGTATCTCCTAGAAGAACAGAATGCACTCGAAACACTACGACCAGCATGGTGGTCCCTGAGGAAGGGACTACATCGCAATATAGATGAGATGCGGAGCAATATCAAAATTGGCTCAAAAGAAACCGTTGTGCGCGCTTTACTATGCTAACGCAATGCACAATGATCTCATTGAGCAATTCGAAAGATATAAAACTGCCAAGGACATGTAGGAAGAATTAAATATGTCTTTCGCTAGTACCTCTGCCATAAGGTTGAAGGTCATGACTCTTAGGTTCGAGACATATAAGATGGATCATAACTTGACTATGTTTGAGCATCATAGGAAAATTTCTCACATGATAAGAGATCTAAAGAGCGTTGACAACAACCTATCTGTTGAGCAGCAAGTTCTTGCTATCTTGAAGTCACTGCCTAATTCGTGGGAGCAAATGAAGCTCTTGATGACGCACAATAAAAGTATCACCACTTTCACTCAGTTGACGCATCATCTAGAGCTCGAGGCTAAGCGCAGATCCACTAAGGGAAAAGGCGAAGCTCTATTTGACCGAGGTAAAAAAAAAAGGTCTTTCAAGCCTAAACATAATGCTAAAGGAAAAGCTCTGAATAAGGTAGTACATAGTGAACTAGGTCCACAAAAGGGCAAAGGTGCGAAATGAAAGCGCAGAAGACACGATGGAGCTATAGACAATACCAAAGTGAAAGGCTATAATTTTCAAAAGATGGGCCACTTCGCTCGTGAGCTCATTGAGTCGAAAAATGTACAAACTTTCACTTTCCTTAATCCTCAAACATTTATGTGTTCTAAGGCTTTTGTTACTCATTCACTAATACCATCTTGGGTCGTAAATTCAGGAGCAACTAAGCACGTTGTCAAGGATTGAATAGAGTTCGTGGAGTTTCATCGGATTCCAAGGGGCAACCAGAAGATGTATATGGGGAATAACACTAGCGATGATGTACTTAGAGTTGGTACTTACCAACTACGGTTACGGACTGCATGCACGTTGATCCTATACGACGTATACTATGTTCCTAGAATTCTAAGGAATTTACTTTCAGTTTCTGCATTAATTGGTTTAGGTTTTAGTTTCCAATTTTTAGCTAATAGTGTTAGAATTTCCTTGGATTTGGTCTTACATGGTCATGGACATGTAATGGATGGTTTATTTCTATTAGAAATAGATAATTCTTTTCTTACTCCATATGCTTGTACTGACTCTACTTTGATGACTTCTTGTGATGATAACATTACTAACAATTCAGTTTAGTGGCATGTAGATCTTCCTACTTGTGAGCATTGTCTAGCTGAGAAGTCAAGTAGAAACCCTTTTGCAAAGGTGTTGCGTACGACTATTCCCTCAGAGTTAGTTCATTTCAACATCTACAGACCTTTCAATGTGAGGGCATGAAACAGAGCCTATTATTTTGTCACATTTATTGATGATTACACGTGATACAGTATGTCTATTTAATCTCGATTGCTTTAGATAGTATATGCTGAAAGTTGAAAATCAAGTGGATCAAAGAATTAAAACACTGAAGATTGACTGCAGACGCGAGTACTTGTCCGAGCAATTTAAAGAGTTCTATGAAAGGAAAGGCATTCATAGACAATTGACGATTCCTTTTACTCCGCAAGAGAATGGCATAGCAGAAAGAAGAAATCGTACACTTCTTGATATGGTGAGGTTTATGATGGTGCTCGCTAATCTTCCAATCATTTTTTGAGGAGAATGTATTATTGACTGCGGCCTACATCCTCAACAGAGTATCCTCCAAGTATGTTCTTACCACTCCTTACGAGTTATGGACTAAAAGAAAACCCAACCTTAGTCACTTGCAGCCATAGGGGTCGATAAGTTTTATCCACATACCAACACAGAAAACTAGTAAGCTTGACATGAGAGCCAAAAAATGTACCTTTATGAGATATTCTAAGAATTCTAAGGGCTATGTCTTTGTCTATGAACAAGAGAATGGTAGGTTCATAAAGATAGAATCGTGAGATGTCGATTTCATCAATGATGAATACCCAAGTAGGAAAAGAGCTCGAATGACTAGAGACTTTTATGAGATGGAAGAATCTGAAGGTGGTTTTCAAGAGGCACCTTCCACTATGCTTAGCGAGGGTGGGAGAAGTCAAACCTCTAATGAACCAAGGATCGCCAAGGATAGTGGGAGCATAACCAGTATGAGTCTTTCACCTAGTGGGAGCACATTGCCTGATGAGACGGCAGATCATGAGCCACACAAAAGCAAATGTGGGGTAATACCTCGTCGTCGTTTTGAGATTGAGGGGGAATCTTTCATGTGCGCTTCCATTAATGTTGATGAACCAAGTTCCTATAAGGATGCACTCTCATTACCTGCTTTGAAAAAATGGACAACTGCTATACAAAATGAGATAAGTTTCATGGATAATAACCAAGTCTGGGAATTTGTTAATCTCCCACCAAACCGCCGAACTATTGGGAACAAGTGGATTATAAAGGTCAAGCATAAGGCAAATGGGACTATTGAGAAGTATAAGGCCCGATTGGTGGCGAAAGGTTACCCAAGCGTTAGGGTATAGACTATGAGGAGACGTTATCCCTAGTGGTGAGATTCACCTCGATTCACCTTATTCTAGCCATTGTCACACATTTAGATTTGAAACTCTTTCAGATAGATGTGAAGACTATATTTCTTAATAGAGAACTAGATGAAGAAATCTATATAGATCAACCTGAAGGCTTCGTTGTAGAAGGACAATAGCGCAAAGTGTGCAAGCTCAAGAAACCCATCTATAGATTGAAGCAATCATCTAGGCAATGGTACTTCTGATTCAGTCGAACCATAATTGAGTATGGCTTCACAATGATCGAAGAAGACCATTGTGTGTATGCCAAACAATCTAATAAGAGTTTTTCAATTCTTTCATTGTATGTTGACAACATTTTATTGGCTAGAAATGATATGGGAATGATTGTCGCCACTCAAAAGTGGATGTCCCTCAACTTCAAGATGGACTTGGGTCAAGCAAACTTTGTGCTCGGGGTTAAGATAACCCATGATCACTCTAAGAGGTTTCTTGGTTTGTCTCAAGAAACTTACATCAAGAGAAAGCTAGAGCAAGAGATTCCTCATGCAGAATTGCAAACCCATTGACACTCCCATCCAAAAGGGTCATACTTTGAACCTAAACATGAATCCTAGC
This sequence comes from Platanus orientalis, assembly GCA_025762735.1. Classification (NCBI taxonomy): domain Eukaryota; kingdom Viridiplantae; phylum Streptophyta; class Magnoliopsida; order Proteales; family Platanaceae; genus Platanus; species Platanus orientalis. The sequence continues at coordinate 13,499 of JAOXJP010254729.1, read as the reverse complement.
ACGAATACAGAGTTGGAATAACTAGAAAAACATTCTTTATGCAAGTTCTATTGGTAGTTTGATGTATGCTATGATGTGTACTCGACTAGACATTAGCTTTGCAATAGGGTTGGTCAATCGTTACCAAAGCAACCCTGGGTTAGCGCACTGAAAGGCAGTAAAGCGAATTCTTTGATACTTGCGTGTGACTACAGATTATATGTTATGCTTCTAGGGTGCAGACTTAGTGTTATGATGCTATAATGATACAAATTGGGGTGATGATTTAGATGAATGCAAATCTACACCTAGCTACATTTTTATCTTGTCAGGAGGAGCAATTTCTTAGAATAGTAAGAAACAGTCATGCATCGCCTTGTCCACAATGGAATCAAAATACGTTGCTTGTAGTGCTACTGTACAGGAAATTGTTTGGCTTCGTAGGTTCCTTTAGCGACTTGGTATCATAGAGATTAGAGAGTACCAAGTATCCCATTACAATTCGTAGTGATAGCATGGCATCATTGGCATATGCGAAGGATCCAGAGTATCATAGACGAACCGAACACATTGACATATGTTATCACTTTGTATGAGACATGGTTACGCAACAGGTGATCCTTAGACATATTTTTACGAGTCAAATGGTTGTTGACCCACTCACAAAGCATATTCCTATGGATATGTTTAAGGCTCATGTGAGAAGTATGGGAGTATGTAGAATTTAATGTTTTGGTTTTTAGCATAGGACTATTCATATCTAGTTTATGATTAGATACCTCTGGGATTTGTAGACATTCATTTATTTAATAAGATGATCATGTTGATTTGTTATTCTATGTGGTATGGATTGTTATTAACACAATCAGTTGCACACACTAGCACCATGTGATTAGACATATGGCGTGATTTGTCACCAGGTCACGATCGTTATAGCGCATGTTTTGTAAGCAGGATGAGACGTCGAGCATAATGTGGATGCTCACACTAGCTTTTGGAACAAAGGAGTGCGAGCTAAACATGTGTTTATGATGTCACCCAATTAGAGTCAGAAGCAGGTTCTATATATATATATATATATATATACCTAAGAAAGCCATGTGCGAGACACTAATCAGGCACAAGATAGGATGACTGGATTATGAGAACTTGAGTCAGGCACAAGAGAGAACGACTGGACTAAGACCCTCATAGTGTTGAGAAGTTGACGAACTCTTAGTGAACTCCATCATAGTAAGCATTTCATATTGCTTGTGATATTACGATCGTGGCCTACATATGTAAGTAAGCTAATTCTCTGTGTTCCTTACAGTGCAAGATTTTGGTCATGTAGGCATTTATGCCCTTAGGGACTCATGACTATGTTGTGAGGTTAAGGCTTGATGATTGCTACTCTATTATGTTTCCTATGACCATGAGTGATTCGGTCTAAAGTAACATGGCTAGGAAAGCAGTTAGGCCAAGACTAAGCAACATGAAGGTTGAAAAAGAAAATTTGATATATCCGTTGACAGTAATGTATGCGCAAGCCTGTGGCCACATTTAGATGATTAATTGAGTCAAACCAAATTTTCAAAAAGGTTAAAATTGTTTTTTTAAATTGACTTATCATCGTAAAAGGCTTGTAACGAATACTGGAAGTTGGCATTGTTCTGAGTATAGAACTCCAGAGGGGATAAAAAAACGCGCAACTTGATGTGACAAATCAGTCTAGGGCATGGTTAAGTTGTTAGAGATAAGATGTGTTTTTCTAGTTATATAAACATATAACTTAGTAAGATGCTTTCTCCTAGAGATCACAACTCCCGTTGGTTGCACACTATCTTTTCCCTGTACGAGATACATGAAGGATGGAGAGTAGAGGAGCAACGAGATTAATTAGTATACCACACTATGGACGAGTGGGAGATGTTAGAGTTTGAGTCAAACTTGGACGTCCATGTAGGCATCCTATTGCACTTAGAACTCCTCCAGGACTTATCCAATGGGTTGTAGATGAGTTCTAGTGAGAGTTAGAGTAAGTGAACCAAAACTCTTTCCACAGAGCCTTTATAAATAGGGGTCTTTACCAAAAACAAGATTACAAACTTTTGGGAAATTTGTATGGGACTTTCATCTTCTCTCTTTCTCTCTTCTCTCTTTCTATATGGGTTTACGGTGTGGAAAACCTCCATCACTCTTGTAATGTTGTTGCAACGGGCGTTGGAGTTTAACTCCAACGAATCAATCTTATTCGTTTCTAACATAGGCGCAAGCACGGTTCAATCTACTTCCGCTATGAATTGTCTCTAGGGTGTGCACAATCACTCCATCTCCCTTTGTATATTTTCCAACACATACATTCAACTACCAAAGTCGCTTTTCCTTTTTCCTCTCAATAAAATTTGCTTTCTACCTTTCCAAAAAAAAGTACCAAAATAAGCACGTCAAGATGGTTCCATGCAAAGACTCTCCTCATCTAAATCTAAAGAAGACAGTTGGATCCTTCCTTCTACAACGTTTGGCATATGGTGGTGAAGGGATCCTTTGCTCTCCTCCCAAACTCAATGGGGTTGAGTTTTCTAATAAGGAGGGAATTGATGCAACATGCATCACATGGTTGGACAAGAGCTACCCCTTGTGGAGGCCCAAGCCCAAGCAAAAGATACCTTAGGAGAGTTGCACATGGGGGGAAACATTTTTTTGCCTTATTTAATTTGGGGATTTTGTTAGGGGCTTATCTATTAATAAGGCATTGGCTAAAAGGGTAGTATAGGGAGTTTTAGTATTTTTAATTATAGAAGTGGGCCCAAGAGGAGTAGCCTAATACTTCTTTCCTTTTTCTGTGGATTCTTTATTTCAGATGCTTCTAAGTTTTGAGTGACGTAAAGCCTAAAAGTAGGCAATCACGCATGTACTACAACATGAAAGAATAGTTTGAATAAAATTGGTTTTGTTCTTTTTTCTTGCCATGGACCAACCTCTATCTCTCTCACAACTTCTATCATTCTCTCTCTTCTCTCTCATGTTTTGTTCTTTATTCTCATAATTTTTTTTCAAAATCTGGAAAATTATGAATTTTCCCTTGATCCGAAATTCCAGAATTTTTATTTCTAAATTCATATTTTATTAATTGAAATTGTTTTCCACCTTATTCCGCATCAATACCCCTACTAAAGCTCATCATAAAATTCATTACACTGGTATTTTGTCTTTTCTCCAGAGGGTGTGCCCCATTTCCCAAGAACAGGGTATGCCTAAACCACTATCCAAAAACAAAAGGTTTAGGACACCACAGGTATATGAAACTTAATATCAAGAAGGTACAGGAAATTCATTGTACATTGATAATCTCAATGAACCTCAAGTTATGTGAAGCCAAAACTTACCCGTTGCTTACTTTTGTTAGCATTGCCTCCATTCATATCAGGAGAATCCTCATTAAAATTTGGAAACTGCTTATTCACACTTCTAGATTTCTTTGTCGGAGCCATGAATAACTTTCTAAAGTACCTGAAACAAGACATAAGTAGAACACATAGTATTAAATCAAATTCCTTAAGAAAACAACAAACCAAATATATATATATATAAGTATCCAACACAAGGCTGCCCAAAAAAAGAGCCTAATTTATACATTTTAATTTTCTCTTCCACTTTGTCTACCGAACCCAACTTCCCAATGATACACGATGTCCATTAGAAGTTATAGACTTTGTGAGAACATCAGCGAGTTTTGTTCCAACATATGGAGGACTAATAATCTTGGTTGACACCTTTTTACGAATGAAATGTTTTCCCACCGCAATATGTTTGGTATATCATGCTGAACTAGATTGTGTGCAATAATAATGGATGCCTTATTGTCACATTATAGCTCCATCTCCGATCAAGTAGGAAACCCAAGTTCAGTCAATAACATGTTGATCCACAATAGTTTACATGCACCATGAGCCATAGCCCTACATTCTACCTTAACATTGAACCTCTGTCACAGTCAGATTGGTGAAAGGATCCACCCAACCCTAGTCACATTCAAGCCAAACACTTACTTAAAGGTTCAACCGAAATAGAAGAATAATTCTGAACATAATAGATAATGATTATCAGACTACAAGAAAAGGTCCTTAACTAGGCCTCTTAGGAATCCAAATTAAGTAAACTTTGTTATTGTACATGGATTTTATTTCCTAAAATAAGACATTCGTTGAATCCAGACCAAATATACATTGAATCTAGACCTAAACCAATTAAATAAACTAAATTAGAGGGGAGATATTTAGAACGACAATTATTCTGGTCAAATCATCATGATTTATTGCCCTATTTGTTCTATTGATGCAGCACCACCCAAAAGACCAATCAGAAAACTACAAGAAGCAAGGCTGAAGACATTAGGGTCTACCACGGCTTTTGGGAATGGACTAAAAGGGTTAACAAAGCAGTCAATCTGAAGTCAAATAGGAGTTTACTTAGTTCTATCCAGAGGTCAACAACCGTATAACAATGGGGTTTTATGGGATTGATGATGGTTAATGCAAAGATGATTAAGAACTGAACAATAAGACTGGAAATGGAACTGTTTTAGGTGTTAAAAGGACTAGGACAGCAAGGTAGGAATGGGATTAGTGATGGTTGATATAGTTCACACAGTGAACTCTCGGGTAGGGGTTGTAATGCTTCAGAATCTGGGGAAAACAGCAAGTTCAAGAATGGGTGATTTAGGACGTAATTAAAGGGGAATTAGGGAGTTAAGGTGGGGCAGATTTATCAGCATGCTATTTAGGAAGATTTATGGGCTAATTAAGCTTAGGACAGAGGACAGAAACAGGGATTACAAGGGACACTCGAAACAGGGAATTTCAGGTCAGATCTCAGGATGCATGATACGGATTCAAACAGTCCAATCTGGGACTGCAGGATCTACGATCTGATTGGTTAAACCAGACTTCACTAAGACATAAAATCAGAGGCTAACATACCTTAGATTTGGAATAGAAAACAGGCCTTAATGGAGCATAACCAGGGACTGATTTGCAGTCTAAAAGTAATCACTGTTAAAACAATACACACCTGGAGTTTCTGTCACCAGAGTAAGAACACCCAGATCTAGGTTTCTTCAGCAAAATCACAGACAAAATAAGTCCTAATAGAACTAGGACAATGCTTCAGGCTGCCACAAGTGCAGAACTTCCGGAAAGAACAGATCTCTTCAAGAATTAATTAAAGTACCACTTTCTCAATCTGTCACAGAGTTTTCTAAAGAGGAATCTTCCACTGGAATCAATTAATGGGATAGGGATTTTAAGATTAAAAAAAAATCAGAAAAGGGGTGAACCAAGGGTGCCACAGGGTATGTGATGTAGAACAATGCCAAGAACGCAATTTAAGTCCAAGAGAGATGTGGCAGAAGCAAAAGTGCAAAACACAATTTTAAAAAGCCAAAACTTGAATTTAAACATACCTAAGTAATTCAAACTTTAGGGAAAATTAAGAATAGAAGAAGAAAGTCAAGTATAGGGGTTTAGAAGAATTTAGAAGAGAAAAGGGGAAGAAGAAACCTAGAAGGGCAATTCTGGAATTTTCTTACAAAATCCCAAAATTACCAAAATATCCCTGATTGGGCGACAGAAAATTATGAAATTTTTCAAATATATTCCAACACATCTGAGGGTCCTATTGTCAAAATTTCATTGATTTCTGATAAGATTTGCTACGTGAAATCATAAAAGTTCAGACCTTGAAAGATTCTTTAATGGAGATTTCATAAAACCGGTGAGAAATCTTTTCCAATAATCTAACAAAGAACTGAAGAAGAAAGAAATCAAGAGGAAAGATTAGGGGTTTAATAGGGGATCCTTAAAAGATCAAAAGCACTAGAAGAATTCAGAGAAAGAATGTGTGAGGAAGAAGAAAGAGAGCAAAAGAAGATGTTGGGATTTAAAGAAAAAGAAAGAGAGATAGAAAAGGGCAGCATCACAACTCAACTCTTAGAGAGAGAAAGGATAACAAGGGTCAAGCTAACAACACACAACTGTAAAAATGCAATTCATTCTTCACTGATTTAATTCATGTCTAGGGATACCTCTAAATAAGCTTACGATGCAAAGAAAATAGATATTTTCCTAATTTAGCGACTTCTAAATTCCTAAACTTGGGACTCAAGTATTTCTTAAAACTAAACTACTAAAAACTTGATTTTCTAAACAATTAACAAACTTCTGATAAGGACTTTCTAATTTTAAAAAGACTTCTAAATGACACAATTTTCTAAACTTTAGACAACTAAAACTTAAAGACTTACTAAAACACAACCTTCTAAAAACATTATTCATGTCACTCATTGATACCCCTTTAGAATTCGATCATAACTTTCCCAAATCACTTCGGATTTGTGCAATATTGGTCTCGTTAAAAAGATAATTGAATAACCTCTATAATGACACCAAAATCAAGCCAAAAAGGTAAGTTTTGACCTTAAAAAACTTGGGCTAAAAATAGTTCCAGGATTAGCCTAAAATCCTAAACTAACATTGGCTTTCAAGCTCTATTACAAAAACAACCAATAACTATAAACTCAAATTAACCCATGGCACTATTGGCCTTATTACATATGCATCCTAGTCCCTAAATTACTAACTACTAGGACAATTCTTGAGGGTCTATCCATGGTCATCAAGCTTCTTGGTCTTCACATGGTATGCTCCCACATCAATATGGGATTACAGTGGTTTAAAATTCTAAAGAGACACAAATAGGAAGAGGTAAGGGTATGGCCGACTGATTTTGGGACTAGTAAATTAGGGTTAGGTTATAGGAAATTTGGAGAAGATGGGAAAGAATTAAAAAAAGAAAAAAAGAAAGGGAAAGGAGAAGATACCAATGGGATTATAGGGGAAGACACTATAACTTGAAGAACACCAAGTCATGGGAGCCAAAACATCAAATAATTTTATTCCTCATGTCATATGTCAATTACAAGGGACTCCCTCTTTTAAAGACTTCGAATTCAAAAGAAATAAGAAACTACTATAATTAGAAACCTAAACCTAAAGAGGACTCTTTCCCAAGACTTATAACAAAACTTTCTAAAAAAACACTCAAAATAACCCAAAAGCGTGGGTTGTAGAGTGGTCAACCAGCACAAATGTAGTTAATAAGTGTGTTGCCAAATAAACCTAAGAACAAAAATTAAAATGCCCCTAAGTCCTAAACTCCATTAACTCATAACTCATTAATTAAAACATTAAACTAATTCTAAAAGGACTCAAATAGCAAACAAACTTCTCTCTTAATGTAGAAAAGATGTTCCCCCATGTGTCTTCTCATGCAGACCCCACCAAGCCACATGTGGGTCCCACATAGCCTTTTATGTCCGCATTAAACCCCCCTTGTTCAAAAAAACTCAATCTCGAGTTTTGTAAAAAGAATTGATCAATAACATTGGGGAGCTTGGGTCGCATAAACATAGACCACATCTTCTATAAGGCACATATTAATGTAGACCTTTCTTCTCGTAATCAACTGGCAATGCAAAAATCTCATAATACATGTCATCTTCCTTTGTCTCTGGCTCACCGGCTAGTGTATCTATTAGAATAGGTTGAATCTCTTCCTAGACTTGGACTTGATTCTCCTCGGGTGATTGGTCACAAATTGGACCAGCAATGGAGCACCCATTTGTGAGTATAACCAGCTCATCAATTAACTCACCACTAGTCTGATCAACAACTTCCACATTAGTGTCTTCTATGGCCTTTTCTTCAATTTCTTGGCCTTCAACCTCAAATTTTTCTTCCACAATTTGCAATTCAACATAAGACACTACAATCTCAAGCTTGGAATCAGCAAGCTCTTCACTCTTATTCTGCTTACCAAGTTGATTCTTGGCAACGAGTGTTTAAATCTTATCTAACAATTCTTGAACAATTAGTACCACACCACTAGACCTTACTTGGAAGTGATAATATACTCCCCAATCACAAATCAACAAAATGTTAGTGTTTTTGTTGAAGGTAGCATTTTTCTCATCCAACCATTTATTTCCTAAAATCACTTGATTACCCTTTAAAATGTTTTCATACAAGTAACACTCAGCACCATCACCATCAATGTATTCTCCTTGCTCAAATTGAATAACAAAGCAATCATCCTTATAATAAAAAAACGATCATGCCTCAGGATGTTGTGAAAGTCTCTCAGCCAAACAATGAGAAATGAAGTTATCCTCATATCGATCACTGATTATGATCACAATACGCTTTCTGTGGGGGAAAAGTAAATGGGTACTTAATTGTGTTGATTTTCCTGGGACCTCCGCTAGCTAAGAAGTAACGATAAACCTGGCTGAACACTAACCCCTTGTTAGGAATACCATAAGGATTTGATTACAAGAAAGTAGTTAGGGTTACTGGAATAGGTCCTAAAGATTTCAAAAAAAACTTAGGGTTGTTTACAAAAGTTCCAAGGCTTAGTGTCATTTCCAAAATTTTAGGATTTAGGGTCCTTTCCAAAATTTCAGGGTTTAGGGTCCTTCCCAAAGCCCTGGTTAAAATAATCTTCTAAAATTTCTCCTTTGAAACCAAAGAATAACCCACTAATGATCCCAACGACTCAACTGGATTGGAGCAAACTGACAACCTGGCTCTAATACCAAAATTGGTGCAGCACCACCACCCAAGACCAATCAGAAAACTACAACAAGCAAGGTTGAAGACATTAGGGTCTAACAAGGCTTTTGGCTATGGACTAAAAGGGTTCACAAAGGAGTCAAACTGAAGTCAAATAGGAGTTTAATTAGTTCTATCCAGAGGTCAACAACAGTGTAACAATCGGGTTTTATGGGATTGATGATGATTAGAGCAAAAATGATTAAGAACTGAATAATAAGACTGAAAATGGAACTGTTTTAGGGGTTGAAAGGATCTACGACAGCAAGGTAGGAATGGAATTAGTGATGGGTGATATAGTTCACACAATGAACTCTTGGGTAGGGGTCATATAGCTTCAGAATCTGGGAAAAACAGCAAGGTTAAGAATGGGGGATTTAGGACTGAAACAATGAGTAATTAAAGGGGAATTAGGGAGTTAAGGTGGGGCAGATTTATCAGCAGGTTATTTAGGCAGATTTATGAGCTGATTAAGCTTAGGACAGAGGACAGAAACAGGGATTATAAGGGACAATTGAAACAGGGAATTTCAGGTCAGATATTAGGATGGATGATAGGGATTCAAACAGTCCAATCTGGGACTGCAGGATCTATCATCTGATTGGTTAAACCAGACTTCACTAGGACATAAAATCAGAGGCTGATATACCTTAGATTTGGAATAGAAAACAGGCCTTAATGGAGCATAACCAGGGACTGATTTGCAGTCTAAAAGTAATCTCTATTAAAACAGTACACTCCTAGAGTTTTTGTTGCCAGAGTAAGAACACCCAGATCAAGGTTTCTTCAGCAAAATCACAGACCAAAGAAGTCCTAACAGAACTAGGACAATGCTTTAGGCTGCCACAAGTGTAGAACTTCTAGAAAGTACAGATCTCTTCAAGAATTAATTAAAGTGCCACTTTCTCAATCTGCCACAGAGTTTTCTAAAGAGAAATCTTCCACTGGAATCAATTAACAGCAAGAGAAAGTGAAAGGGATGCAACCGCCAGGGTCACACATATGGAATAGGGGTTTTAAGGGGTGAACCAAATTAGGAAGAGGTAGAGGTATGGCCAATTGGTATGGGACTAGTAAATTAGGGTTAGGTTGTAGGAAATTTGGAGAAGAAGAAGAAGATGGGAAAGAATAAAGAAATGGGAAGGAAAAGATACCAGTGGAGAAAACCCTACTTCACAACTTGGAAAAACCCTATCCAAGTCAAGCTCTAGGCAAAGCTTGAGAGAAGACACCATAACTTGAAGAAGAACACCAAGTTGTAGGAGCCAAAACATCAAATAATTTTATTCCTCATGTCATATGTCGATTACAATGGACTCCCTCTTTTAAAGACTTCAAATTCAAAAGAAATATGAAACTACTATAATTAGAAACATAAACCTAAAGAGGACTCTTTCCTAGGACTTATAACAAAACTTTCTAAAAAAGAAAACACACAAAATAACCCAAAAATGTGGGTTGTAGAGAAGTGGTCGACCAGCACTGATTTAGTTAGTACGTGTGCTGCCAAATAAACCCAAAAACAAAAATTAAAATCCCCCCTACATCCTAAATTCCATTAACTCATAGCTCATTAATCAAAACAATTAACTCTAAAAGGACTCAAATAGCAAATAAACTTCTCTCTTGATATAGCAAAACTGTTCCCCCACGTGTCTTCCCATGTGGACCCTACCAAGCCACATGTGGGTCCCACATAGCCTACAATGTCCACATCACCTATTGATTATTTCACACAGTTGGGAAGGGATTTATAGCCTCAATGTTTCTATTGACTTGATGCACACAGCTGAGCTGGACCTATTAGACCAGTTGTGGGTCTGCCATAAGTCTTGGGGCCACTTGATGTAAGGCCAGCTGGCATCAACCTTGCTACTACTTCTGCTTCAACACTAGATGATGCAATGCGACACATGACAGCCTGTGATTTCATACAAGACATTTTGAGAGAATCAAGACAGAAAAAGAAGCTTACATATAGGGTTTTTATGGGTTTTTTATATATTATTAGGAAAGCTTTTTATTTGTTGAGTGTTGGTTTTGGTAGAAAAGTATTTTTAGAATCTTAGGATTATTATTTGGGTTTAAAAGGGAAATTCGTTATTTAAAAGGTTTTGCGTAATTTGACTTCCAGATGACATAACTTTTTACAAAAATATCTGTCTGACAAAAAAATTTGATGCATTGGAAAGAAGATTTCAAGGGCTACAATTGTTATTTCACGAAGAATTTTCACATTCAACTAATATTAAGGAGAAAATCTCACTCAAAGATGATATTTTCAGACTATTTTGAATGAATTTCTTTAGATTCGTGTAGCCAACCCCAAACAATTGGGATAAGGTTGATTGTTGTTGTTGTTATTGTCATTGTTGTCTTTGGTTTATAAATAAGCAATGTAATGGAGAATTAAAACTGATTTAATTTTGAATAAAGTTTTTGAGTTATTGAGATCTTGGTATTTTCCCGATGAAAATCAACAAGTCCCATAGTTCCGGATGTTTTCTCTTGTGAAAATCAACAAATTTGTTGGAAGGTTGTGTTCAACTGGATTCATCCCTAAACGGTCAGTGCATCACTAGACCTCACTAACACCGAATGTTTCTTGCAGCGCCAAGTAACTAGATTTCCTCCAACAAATGTAAATATTTGGATGTATATACTATCCTAGACAAAAGCAGGTCTGACATTTCAATGGCTAAGACATGGTTCTCTAGACCCCCTCGGTGAATGCTGAGGTAACTAGAGAAAAATGTTTCTTCTCCTGGACCTAGTTCAGGGTGATTGTCTATCTTTCATGGAAAAAAAACATTATAAATTAGACATACTATTTTTCATGATGCTTGAATAAGTATCAAATACATAGAGGTGCTTTTCCCCTTTCATGTCTACTGCCCCCTAGAGATTTTCAAAACATTTGAAATATGTGATATGCTGTAGATAATACAGTGATTTTGTGTTAATTAATCAGGAGTTATACATGGTTGTTTTCTGCTGTTTCTGAAGTCACCATTATTGTCATTTGGGCCTTCCAATGTCCAGAATGAATTCTACTGCAACTTCAACTGCACCGGGTGATTTTGGTTCACACATGGGTACTCATGGTGAAAATCCAATGTCGCAGAATACATGATGGGGCTAACTATTTGGAGTGGTCCCTATCAGCCCGTGTGTTTATGGAAGCTGATAACATTTGGGATATATCAATGGGAAAGTGCACAAACCAGCCAAGAGGATCCTATGTATGACAAATGAGAGGCAGAAAACCTGACTGTGATGCCATGACTCCTACATTCCATGCAACCTCAATTGGTAGAGATTCAAACAACACACATTTTTGTGAGCCAAGAGATCACTGATTTAATGAATGGCCCTTCTGAGTTTCAGACTTTTTTTTTGTTGTTTTTTTATCAGTAAAGTAAAATTTATCTATAGAATAAACTTGGAAGAGAAAGTACCAGGAGTACAAACCCTTCCACAACTAAAAGGCAAGGGCATCCCAATCGAAAACCCACTCAGAGAATTTCATGCTTGGGAACATGGGCAGGTGGGAGACCCATCGGAAAAGAGAGAGAGAGAGAGAGAGAGAGAGAGAGAGAGAGAGAGAGAGAGGGAAACTAAATAGTAAACTTTGTAAAATGTATTATGTAAGCCAAGAGCTGGAGACTATGTTTTGGGGTTATGGAGATCTTTGGGGCATGATTAGAATGTTATCGTTGAAAATAAGTGAAATGATAGAATCCCATAATATAACAAAGGATCAAAACACCCTTTCTTGGGAAACGTCTCTTCCCATTGAAAAGACTAAAGGGATGTAACAAACGTTTTCCGTTTGATGGAAAAACTGAAAATAAGTAAACCACGCTTGCCCTATGCAATTAAATTGAAACAACATATTATATGTATTCATCATCTCTACTATGCATTTACTTCAAATCAATTAGACTGTCCTATTTCACACCCCTCCCCGTACCAAAAAAATAAAATAATAATAATAAATTAAATTAAAAGAGTAGATGATGTGTTTGCAACAGATAAAGTCATAGAAAAATGTAGGAATAAAACAGCAGCTCTAGAAATTGAAAGAAATAAATAAATAATATGAAGAAGAAGAAGAAGAAGAAGAACGATCCGGAAATCCTAAAACAAAAAGGAACAGAGGGAGGAAGAAATCAAAATATAAAATATTTACCTTCCCTAATTGCCGCAGTTGTCGCGACGGAAGAAGAGGAGGGAAAGGGTGTGGCAGCTCCTACTCGAGGAAGACTAAGTCGAGACTAGATGTCGGTAAAACAAAAACATGGGAGAAGAATAAGTTCTGCTACCTTCTCTGTCCGCTGATCCTCGATCGACTCACAACCGCCGTTATCCGCTGCCATCGCCCGAGGAAGGGAGTTCTTTGCTCGGGAGGTTTTTTTTTTTTTATATAACTTTCTTCTGTTTTTTCTTTTTCTTTCTCTTTCTGTTTCGAAGAGGGGAAAGGGCGGTGTGAAGAAGATAATTAGAATTAAAGCTAGGGAACAGATGTTCTGTCAAGGATTTTGTATGTCCTACTGTGTCCTGCCCACAAAGGCTGGGTGTACAGGGGTTAAAACTGTAAAACAAAGAACAGTTTTCAAATAATGAAAAAGAGAACTTCTAAATACACCTCAAAAATTTCTCTTCACACCACAATCTTATCCCATTTTTTTTCACACCCCCTTCATAATAAAGTTATCCCTAAAATACCCCTCTCAAAGTTTCTAACTACACGCCTCTCACTTCATTTTTCTCCTTGCGTTCGAACAAACAAGAAGCAGAGCCAATAACACTAGCGGCAATGGCGACAACAATAGCAAAATCCACCCCAATGGCAATGGCAATCTTTATATT
>JAOXJP010254718.1:0-21632 GCA_025762735.1 Platanus orientalis | reverse complement strand
GAGCCTAGCTTCATTAAGCTCAGCTCGTTGAGCTTAGTTTAGTTAATAATTTTACAATAAAATTATATATATGGTAACAATAATAATGTTTAAATAAAATACATTAGGGTAATAGACCATTAAAATATTGAGCTTTTTTGTTCCTGGTGAGCCGAACCTGAGCTCGACAACTCAAGCTCGTCATGAGCCTGAGCCTAGACTTCATGTGACAAGCCCAAGCTGAACTGGGCAAAGCTCGGCTCATTGACACCCTTAGCGGCAAGTGGCGGTGGTATTCATGCATGTCACATCGCAAAAAATTTAGAACTCCCTCTAAATATTCAAAATTATGGGTTATGTGTTCTATGAATACCACAAGAGATGATCCTTTGTAGTTAGTTAAAATACATTAACGTGTAACAAGTGTCTTCAATGCAATATGTGCACAAAAATTTACAACTTTTCTCATATATATATATGGTAAAGATTTTTAATTTTTTTATATGTATGTCGTGTTTTGAGAAGAAGTCCATGTAAATGTGCTTTAACCTACAGCAGAAGATTTGGACTAGAATACCACCACCACTTGCCACCTGAATTTTTTAGGGAAAGGATGTTCTGACCAGGATTTGGTGTCTAGGATGGTGTTCAGGACACCAAGGGACATCATATGGGATAAAGTAGATGGGTGATGCATTTTTTGAATCGGAAAGGATGTTCTGTCCAGGACACCAAAGGACTGTCATATGAAATAAAATGGGTGGGTGATACGTTTTTTGAATATAGAATATGCATTTTATTTCATATGATGTCCATTGGTGTCCTATACACCATCCTAGACACAAAATTCTGGACAGAACATCCTTCCCCTTTTTGAATATAGAATATGCATTTTATCTCATATGACATCCCCCACTGTCCTGGCCATCATTCTAGACACCAAATCCTTGGACAGAACATCCTTTCCATTTTACTGTAGAGAATCCTTTACCGTTGAGCACGTGACAATTTAGAGGTTAGATCTTACCGAGCTCACATTTAAAACGACAGTCACATTCCAAAGTGTACGAACCCTGACACCACCATATGCTGGAGCAGCATATCTACAACAGCACATGCGTGCCTCATGGGGGTGTGGGCCCCATGCACTTTTCATGTGAGGCCCACACCTTCCCGTGAAGGGGCAAACGTTGCATCCTAAACAGAACATTATTTCAGTTTATACATGTGAACAAATGTTCTACTTCCAAATTTCTAGTCTCCCATGTTACCAAACACAAAGGCTGGGATGTATAAGGTTTAAACCATAATAATGGTTAAAAAATAAAAACATCTGGTGCCAGCCTTTGTGTTTAGGAACATGGGGGAGTGGAACATTTGCTCTCCTTTATAAATTCATTCATACCGTCCTTCTCGCAGCATATACATACACTAAAAAAGTGATAACCACTCAGCTCAAAATGTGATTTCACTTTTTTTTGGAGAATGTGGCTTTATTAAAGGGTACAAATGTTTTGCAAAAAGGTGATAGTCACCTATCATGTCTTACCCACAAAGGCCATGTGTATAGGGTTAAAACTGTAAAAATAGTTTCAAATGAAAAAATAGGTACCCATCAAACTGGGGTGGCATATAGGAAAACTGTAAAAAGGTGTTCAAAAGAAGTTTTGCTCCCTAATTAAAAGAGGCACTAAATTAAAAAAAAAAAAACAAAAACAAAAACAAAAAACATTTATCACGTGTCAGTCTGTGGTGAGAGAACATGGTATGACATACAAAAAGAGAGATAACTCTTTTATAGTAGAGAGAGAGAGACAGAGGAGAGGTTTTTTCTTGTTGGAGCAATTGTAGTGTCTATGATTTTGTATGTCCTACCATGTTTTGGACACAAAAATTGACATTTGGTGGTTTTTTGAATTTGGAGCATCTTTTAAATATGAAGCAAATATTCATTATAATAAATTTTTTTTTTTTACAGTTTTAACCATATACATCCTTTTTTTATGGATACCTAATTTTCATTAGAAAACTGAATTTGTAGTTTTAACTCTATGCACCCAACAGCGGGACACAACATTTGTTAATTTTGTTTCTCAATTGGTACTTTGCTTGCTTTTATTATTATTATTTGGGATAAAATATTTTGTTGCTTGGTTGCTTTGTATATGTGCAAAACCACATTCATTTCTTAAGGAATCAATTGTTTTTATATTTTATATCTCATTTATTAATGCATCAAATAATGTAGACCTCCCAACCCACGATATAAGTTATGGCAACATAATGTGGAAGAGGCAACTCCAATGCATTGACATATTATACAAACTACTATTGACTGTCATTTCACAAAATTAAATCCGTTACCTTTCACACTACAAGAAGAAACCATGTTGGTGTGGAAACGTAATTTCAATGCATGGGCAAATTGCACAAACTGTTATTGACTTCCATTTCACGGGATTAAACATGTAACCTCTCACAAGAAGAGGGGAAGCCACAACCATCGAGACAAGAAGAATCATTTTGATTACTCTGATATCTATTGCATCAATTTCCAGTTCAGAATGGAACGATGGGTG
This sequence comes from Platanus orientalis, assembly GCA_025762735.1. Classification (NCBI taxonomy): domain Eukaryota; kingdom Viridiplantae; phylum Streptophyta; class Magnoliopsida; order Proteales; family Platanaceae; genus Platanus; species Platanus orientalis. Next base: position 19,074 of record JAOXJP010254718.1, on the reverse strand, counting down.
AGTTAGAGGTGAGGGTAGGTTTCCTTTGCTATCCCAAATACATGTTTGGCAAAAGTAGAACATGAAGTTTGTTGGGTACCCCTAGCCTGGTTTGACAACTTAGTTTTATCTATAATAAGTTTAGAAACTACATTCCACTAGGTTCAATCTTGATTGATCTCATGGTCTCACTTTAAATGTGACCCAATAATTCATTTATTTTGGATCGGTAGGCCACTTCTTACATCTGGACCATCCAGAACCTGGCCCATTGATTTAATATTTGGATCAACCAATTAATCAAGTTACTTGTATGTACTGGCTTTACATTGTGGATGGTCCCAAAACCTTAAAAGTGTTAGAGAAATTAATATATTTCAACAACATCCTCTTTTCGAATAATACTATTCCTTTTTGGGAATATTTGGGGACCAGGTGTGAGTTACAAAACGTGTACACACGTGCAATATTATGTCTGGAAAAATACTTTTACTTCAATAGAATTTGAACTCTCAACCAGTTGGATTGGCTTTGATACCATGTTAAGCATTAAATGACTTAAATAGAATACTACAGAAAATGGTAGTAAGGATATCACCTTAATCTGCAAGGTAAGGCATCTGTTGGATGGACCATTGAAACTATTCGAAAGGTGAACCACTCATTGAATGGTTTGTTTTGATGTTCATGCTTGTGGCACGTGTGCACTAGGTCGTCAATTCGGGTAGACATGAGAAAATTGCTTATTTAGGGTAGTATAGAATGGTGGCCTAATTGAAACTGTCCCCCACCCCATATTCAAATAGCTGCAGCATAGCCTTCCCAGGAAGAAGGCTACCCTTGGTAAGAATTTTGCAGTGTGTAATGTCATTTGTTCCTCGACAAAGTCCTGTATGATTACTGTGGAAATCAAGGGACCCCGAGTGGCATTACCCCGCCACTCCCTACCCCAAAAAAATATGTTTGATTAGGCAATCACAATGAAGTATTTTGCAACAATCGTGTATAAAAAAACTTTAAGAATGAGCTATAAATCAAATAATCAAGAATTGTCGAACCAAACTCTTCAATTTTTGGGCCAAGCAATTAAAACATTTCTTTTATTTTTTCTACTTATAAAATATAATTACCTATCAATTAAAAAAGACAGAAAAATATAGCCTCTAGTCCCTTTTCAACTTAGGACCACAAGAAAGATTGAGAGAGAGAGAGAGGGTTTATTTTAAAGCGATCTTGTATTGACAAAGCGCATGGGTTTTTTATTGAAGAAGGTCCACATTTATTTATTTTTTCTACCTATAAAATAAAACATTTTACTTTGAGATTGATAACGGAAATTTCTCTGTACACACCACACAACAATACTTAATTTTAGTAAATAGATAAACCGTGTGTTTGCTATCTAATGGCCAATGTAGTGTACCATGAATGCGAATGAGATGCCACATGTCTTGACAATAATGTTTTTTAAACTGGGATAGCCACGTGCCGGTGTTAGATCTAGCTAACCTTGGAGTCCGGATCCTCTACAGTTAGTTATAATACATTAATGGAAAATTGTTCTTGAAAACACATGTATAAAAAGAAAAATTAACTCTTAACAAAATTTGGGCAGAAATTTTATTGGGTCGCACTGTAGACACTTATTACATGTTAATGTAGTCTAACTTACTGTGGAGAATCCTGAGTCCTAATCTTCCTTTTTCAGTTAAGAGTTAAAAAATGAGAACGAGCTGTAAATAATATTTTAAGGATTTTTTTGCACGCATGCTTTTGTAATTTTGTGATTTTGTATGTATTATCCTGTGTTTTTGCATATGTATATTATCTGGTCCCTTGTGTCTATAACACTTTAAAACACCATTGTTCATTAGTTTTAAAAAAAAAAAAGAAATCAAATAATAAAAATATAGTTGTTTTTTATATGTAGATCTGCATGCATTATATTTATTTATTTTTCCATTCTTTCTATTGACTTCTCTTCTTTTCTTCATCTTTCTCTTGTTACATAATATTTTTATGTCATTGTTAGATAAAGGTATGCATCTCATTATTGGGGATAACAAGCAAAAGGCACTTTTTTTAATGATATATAATTAACCTAAACTAGTCCATTAGAGAACAACAAGTAGAACAAGCTGTAACCATTGGAAGGCTGCAACAATTAAGCAAATTTGGGTCTAGAGTTTTGAAAATTGCACATTAAGGTGTACGCGCCGCTAGCCCCATTATTTATTGAGTATATTGATTATAAATAAGAACGACGGGTCCAGTGATGGGGTTAAAAGACCAATGACTGTACAAATAAGAACAAGTGATATGGTGTAAGTTGAAAACGTTAAATCAATAAGTTAAAAAATATGTAAATAGACAAGTGCTTATGATTTAATAGGATATATAAACTTATAATTGATGGGTACGTGAAACAAGATGGGATTTGTATGGCCAAACCTAAATAGTTGGGCTGAGGCTTTGTTGAATTGGGTTGGGCCAGTAAGCTTAAATGCTAACCAGAGCCCAAAAATGGTGGTGGGTGGTGCTGGTCCAAAACAGGGAAGCTACCTTGTTAATGGGGGATATTCTCTGTGACACCCCCTTGTGTGGAGGTGATATCCTCTATGTCACCCTTCTTGTGAACCACTCAATGGTCACACAAAGGAGGAATCAATTTATTTTTTGGAGTGATGTGACATCTCCAAGACTAAGTTGATCCCCCCCTTTGTGTGGTCTGAAATCAGGTACGACACCCCTTTGATGGAACACTCGAGAATGGAAATCAAAAACTTCCAAAAAGTGAATTGATTCTCCCCTTGTGTGACGTAGAGGATATCAGGCCCCTTGTGTGACTCCCCATGAAGCAAGACACAAGGAGGGTGGGAATCATTTACTTTTGGGGGTAATGGGACATCCACCCCCTTATGTCTTGCTTCATGGGGTGTTACACAAAGAGGTGTTGCAAAGGATATTGAACCCGTTAATAGAGGGATCTGGATTCAAGGGCTAAGGAGGTTCTCTCATGGTTGAAAAATCTGGCGGTAAGTGACAGTGGTATCCATGCATGCCACGTTAACTGCAGAGGATCTTAGCTCACGAAAGTTGGAAGGTTTGTTCAAGCCCACGTTTAAAACGTGGGGCGTCAGCATTTAAAGGTTTATGTGCCAGGCACACTCAGGATAAGGTGGTTAGGGGGACCAAAAGCAACGTGGGGCACCCATCATAAATGTATTGTCTACAACATCACATGCATGCGCTACCACTGTACTTTGACAGTTGCTTCCTCCTCTTTATCTCTCTTGTTTTTTTAAAGAAAATAATCTTTTTCAAGAGCACCATTCGCCCCCTCATGGAGGATGTGGGCCCAGGCAAAAAAGTATATGGGGCCCACACCTTAATGGGTGAATGGTCCCCCACTCCCGGATGTTCTGTCCAGGAAGTACCTTTGCCTCCTCATAGGGTGGTGGGCATTATGCACTTATTATGTGGGGGCCACACCCCCTAGGAGGGGGTAAACGGTGCTCCTAGACACATCCTTTCAGCCCCTTTTCTAGTTGATTTCTTTTCCTTAGTTTTTGTTTTCTCTTTCTATAAAGACTTAATAAAACCATTTGATCCTCTCATGTTTGTAAGTATTCTTGTAATTAGGAGAGATGAGCATGTACCCAAAACAGTCGAAATTACTATTCAAAAAAGGATTTTTGCAAGAACTGAAAGCAGGAGAGCATCTTACCTCGTTTATAATGAAGTTTTATTAAAAGAAAATGGGGAGGTTTTCGTTGTTAGGTACTCTAGTAATTTGGTTTTAGTTCTTATTTAATAAGAAATTGATTTTATTTATTTATTTATTTATTTTTGGGCGGGGGCAGGGGTTGGCACTGCTACGGGTGAGATGAGTTATGGGACCATCATCAGAAGAAGCCACAATGGCTGGACTCAAATCATAATATAGTGTAATAGAGAATTTTGACACATTGAAACGCTCCTCAAACTTCAATTGACTCTCATTTTATGGGATTAAACCTGTAATCTCTCATAAAAAGAAAGAGAGCCACAACCACCAAGACAAGGGGGGCGTTATGATTAGTTACTCTCTTTTCTGTGACTTCAATTTCTGCACGGCCCTTTTAGATGCATTTATAGCATGAGCCCGATACAAATCTTTTGGACGGTAAGGATCCTCTACTGCTGTTAAAGTGCCCTTAATGCACTGCATATGTCAATCACCTGCCCAAATTGAATTTTCTGGTCTACTAGATGTGCATAGTGCGGTAGAGGATCCTCCCTCCGTTGGAGTTGGAGGTGGGGATGGGTTTCTTTTACTCTCTCCCAAGTATGTTTACTCAATACACAAAAAGTTCAAATATACAGATAGCTGGTTTTGACCACACGTGAGTTCGATCCATTATGGGTATGAAAACTACATTCCGTGAGGTTCACTATTAATTGACATCATGGCTCGACTTTAAATGGGAGCAAATCTTTTTTGACCAACTTTGGTGTGATAAATATGTGATCACTCCATGGGCTAATATATACATGTCACATATAGGGTTAAAAGCACTAAAAAGATGTCCAAATCAAAAAGTAAATGCAAAAAGAGGCACCAAATTTAAAAACACACCAATTTTGATTACAGGAGATCATTTCCCACTTTATACGTGATCAAGTCAAGGTTTGCCAACTTGGATTTTTGACTTGATTTAAATAGCTTTGGAATCGACTCAATTCGTTGAGTCACTCACTAGAATCAATTTGAGAAATCATGATATTTTTTTTTATAGATATATTTAAAAAATTACAGACAGAATTTTTTATCCAAGTACTACATATTTTCTTGATAAATATAAGTATTTTGTAGGGTTTTTTTTTTTTTTTGGTTATAGGAGCATTTTTGTAGTAACATAGCAAAGTAAATGTAACTAATTATAGACTCTAAAACCTAAAATAAAGTAGAAGTATCATTATTAGTATTAATATATTAAAAAATCAAATTACATTTTTGAAGACAAGTACACAAAAACAAATTACAATCCAATTTTCAATATTCACGCTTATATTGTTGAAAGTTTAATCTTATTATCACTTTAGTCTTTGTTCTCTCAAAATCTTTATTTTTTATCACTTCTAAAGTTTTGAATGTCTTTAAGAATTCACTTGGAAGAGAATCGAGGAAAGAAATCCCAACTCCAAAATTTAAAAAAACTAAACTAAAATTTAAAGTTTCAGTTTTTGTTATAACTTAATGTAAGGTCTTTTTAAGAATTACAAAAGTCAACCAAATCACAAAAATCAACGGAAGTTAAAGAGTCTATTAGATTAGCAACTCGACTTGGTTGAATGAGATGTAGAAGTCAAGTGAACTTGAAAAGTCAAGTTGGTAAACTGTGGACGAAGTAACGCATATACAAGTGACCTGTGACCTGGTCACTTGTATTGTATGCACTGGTTGGGGACGAGAAACACGAGAAAAAGGCTTAAATAGAGCATTGAAGAGAATGATGGCATGGTAATATTGGATGGACCATTCAAGCTATTTTAAAAAAGGTGGTCCACTCAATTAATGGTTTGCTGCATATGTGCATTAAAATTCAATAAAGGCCCAGGCTGGTTGCCATGAATTGCATAAAAAAGAATAGAAAGGAATAAAAAATAAAATCCCACAAAAAAAGGAAAGAAAATAATCATGAAAAATACATGACAAAACCAGTTTTTCATGGCAACCGGATAACTTAAAAATGATTTCTTGAGAAAAAAATTTCATGAGAAAACCTTTTCATGGCAACCAGACTGGGCCTTAGGTAAACCTTAAAAAATTGCTTGATTAAGGTAATATAGAATGGTGGCCAAATTGCCATTGCCCCTCGTCTTCAAATGGCTGTGGCATAATCCTTCCAAGAGGGGGGCTAGTGGTCAAATTCCTTTGCTATCAAATTTGCAGTGTGCGATATCATTTGTCTCTCCCACAGCAGCAGTGATCCTGCACTACACACAACAGTCAAGCAAACCCGAGCGACCCTACCAAAAAAATTAAAGAGTGGTGGTCAGTGGGCCATTTTTTGGATTCTTTCTCCAAACCAATGGTATATGATCATAGAACGTCCTAGGATCCTTACATAAAATTAATTTACGTATCATGAGGGTAAAAGTAATATAATTTTCGTCATAATTTTCGTACTAAAGACTCCACCTGCTTTACTTATTTGATAAAGCTAATGAATATGTACGAAATTGAAGAACCGCTCAAATAAAGAACAATCAAACCAAAGAGCCTCTTTAATTGGATTCCCCATAAACTCAGCCGACCGGGTCAATTGTGGCTATTCAAAGCATAGAAAATCTATTTGATGGGACTATGAGTGGTTGTTGAATTAGTCAGGTTAGCCACTGGGGGCTCGAAAAGGATCCTCTCTGCCGTCTTATGACCTGTTTAGGTCTTGTTTAACAGGTGGCATGACACGATTGGTGGAAAAAAATGAATCACAATTTTTGAAAGCTGATTTTCACTTTTTCTTACTAATCGTGTCATGCCACCTGTTAGACAGGACCTTAACAGGTCATAAGGGGGCCGGAGAGGATCCTTTTCACCATGGGCTAGGTTTGGTTGTCACTTGGACTGTAACCATTTCATTTTGGTTTGTCATAGCATATTTTAGTGCATATAAGACCAACGAAATTAGATTGATATAGGCAATATGAACAATAAAATAAATCATTTTTCTTTATATACAACCTAATATGACTTTATTTCTAGTTTTAGTTAACAAATCAATATGGATCCAAATGACTTCATTTTTAACCATCACCTTATGGTTTTAAATGCCTGGGAAATGAAATGATTTCATTATGGGTGGCAGCCCAAGTGTTCTACCCGAATTAAATCCAAATTTAAATTGCATAAGGAATAGCCAATCTGAATTGGAATAAGAATAAAAATGAAGGGTTGTCGGGCCATCTTTTTGACCAATTGTCAAAGCCATTCAATAAGTCGCCCACTAATAAAAAGTTAAACTCGGTTAATGGTACTAGATCATAGAACATCCTAGGACCGACCTTTGAATATGTTAAGAGCTTTTTATGCTAATAAAATCAGGATTATCATGGTTGCACGTGTTTAATTTTACTGGCTAGTGTAATCATTTGAAAGTGGAAAATGTAATATAACATATATAAAATAATTTACTTATCATATGGGAAAAAGTAATATGATTATGTTGATAAATGCCCATCTGCATTATTTGTTTGGAAAAGCTTAATGAATAGAGAGATTACAACCACCCAACTAAAGGGCAACTAAACTAAAGAGCTTCTTTAATTAGATTCCCAATGCTGGAACCGACAGGATTAACTGTGGGTATTCAAAGCAAGGAAAATCTGTTTGGTGAGACCATGGGTGTATACGACAAGTTAGATTAGCTACCATGAGCAATAACCGATTGATCAACCTGAATTTGATCCAAATTCAAACTGGGTAAGTATTAGCCAACCTAAACCTAACATTTTATGAAGGGTTAGTGGGATCTTGGTAGTTCTGCACATCCTGTAATGGTTTCAAATCTCTCGATAGTTTACAAAATTTTGGTTTATCTTGAATATGAGTTAAGGCAAACATAAGCAAAAATTTAGAATGCTTTTGGGATTATAGATATGAAATTAGGGTAACAGACGAACCAAAATTTCCAACCCCAATAAAATTATTGGATTTAATTAGTGTAATGTGTGAAGTTTGATTTAGGTTAGCATCTTGAATTGAACCTAAAATCACGAAATATGACCCGGATACAACTCAAAGAAAAACCCAAATACAAAAATTTTTGGATGAATGTGAGCAATGCAAATCCTTTACCCATGGAGATTTAGGTCTCGGGAAAATTTTTTTGACCCATCTTTATGTTTTTATGTACCGGATCAAATCCAAACCCCATCTGCATATGTATTAGGGTTTTGGAGGTATTTATATGTTTTGTTCTAAGGTTGCGTGCAAAGAGAAAAAGGTTTCAAAAATTGTAAATCGTCTTTAACAGGTTTTTTTAAATAGTGAAAGTTTTCTCTTCAGTTCTCTATTTTTTATTTTTTTTTTCCAAACGGGAGTTTTCTACATAAATGTTGTATTGTCTATGATTTGTTCTTCATTTTGCTTGTTGTTTTATTACATCCCATTATAACAAAGGTAAAATGATTCTAACAGTTAGTATAGAATGGGCCTAAATGCACCAAAACAGGGAAAAAAAACACCTCTTAACCCAATCATCAAGCATCAGCCCATTTGCCTCTAAGTTTGAGATGGGCAGCTAATTCGATTTTGTCATAGTGGAATAATGGTACAAATTTTGTATAATTGTATGTATGGTGGAATTTGGTGTGCAGGCGTGCCAATGCCCACCCAAAAATAAGAATTTGATTGAATTTAATTTGAATTTCTAAGAATAATTTATTAAAATGAATGAACAACATCTTATACATGTGTCTTCCATTCTCTTAGAACCTTGAACAGATGCCATGAGAAAGTTGTTACATGATCAATGGCCTCAAAATTCACAAAACAAAATATCTAAATTCTAAACAGTGAAATTAGCACCCTATGCGTAGTCAATTTCAGCTTGGGCACCAACACCTATGTACTATTTGTAGAGAAACAATGGGTGATGGAGTAGATATGGTTTTTGGGGTTAAAAGAAAAAAATTGGCCTTTCTCTTGGCAAAGAATCTATGATATTTTAATGGGTCCAAGAGCCTGTTTGGATGTTTTAACAATGCCACCTTTTCACACATGAGATTGTCTTATGACCATGTGTTTTATAAAAAGATGTTGCCAGTACATGAGGCACTTACCTCAAAATTGTATAAGTTACTCTCACTTGCTCCTAGAAGATTGAAAATGGGCATCAGAGGTTATTTATATTACAGTAGCTTACATAGTTTAAGTGAAACTATTTGATAAGGGGGAGATAGAATGGAATTTTGCATAAGAAACATGAAAGGAAAGGAAATGCAGGAATCAAGAATCTTCCATGTTGGGTGGTCCCGGACTCTACTGTTCTTGATCTTTGTGTATGCAAGTCCATTTCATGGCCCTCCTTTTTTGGATTTTTATTCAAAGATTGGTCTCTCATGTGAGGGTGTACTTTTCTAGAAAAACGGATTGGAACCCACTTGACACTTTTCCCCATCTTGTATTGGCTTGAATTTCAATCAATCCGACCATGAAAAAACCACCACCTCATACGAGGGACTTCTCATTGAATTACAACCCCTTTTTTTTTTATATAGTTATTCTTCTATAGTTTTTTTTTTTCTTTTTATTCATAAGGAATGTAATAATAGTTAATAAGAAAACTTTTCAAAATTTTTGAATACAGATAACGTCTATTGTGTAATATTTAACAGGGACAGTGATAATGATGTCGAGAGGAGGATAAAATCTCTGCGGTGATACCATACGCGTCTTTGACAAACAATACAATTATGGGAGTCTTAGTACAACAAAAATAAGAAGAAAAAAAATTACTAAAATTTAGGTATAAGATTTCAATTTTTATTTGAGCAAGTTTTATAAAGAAAAGTTGATAATAAGGTCTATATCTCCCACCATTATTAGTTACTAGAGGATCGATTATAGATAGTCCTTCAAAAAATTGAAAATATGTTCTCATCCATCTTATTTGAGGACAGGATTCAATGAAGAAAACATGTTTTCACTCATAATTTTCAACCATTGAATTGGAATAAGACAGGTTTGATCATGGAGTAGATTTATGCGTTATTTTTATTCTAGTGAGATAATTGGCATATCTATAACTAAGGTTTGCCAAATTGGACTTTTGACTCAACTTAGATAGCCTAGGAGCCAACTCAACTTGGGGAGTTATGACAATTTTCATTTTTATAAATATTTAGAAAGATTGAAATTTTATTTATAGTATTTTGGATAAAGTGTTGTCCATTTTCATGATAAATATGAACATTTTGTAGTATAAAAACCACTAATAATCTAATGCTATAGTAAGGTAAGGTAGACGTAACTAATTCTAAACTCTAAAATCCAAATTAAAGTAAAAAAATTCTATTATTAGTATTAATATATTGAAAAACCAAATTTCATATTTTTAACACAAGCACACAAATAAAATATAATATAATCTCCAAGGTTTAGGTTTATATGATTAAAAGTTAAAGTTTAATCTTCTTAACACTATGGTCTTTAGTCATCCAAGTTCTTTACTCTTTCTCTCTTTTGGAGTTTTGAATTTTCAAGAATTCACTTGTTGGAGACTCTAGGAAAGAAAGTTTCAAGTCTTAAAAAACAAAATAGGACTTCTTATTGTATTACAACTTGGCTTTAGATCTTTTTAAAGTTTACAAGACTTGGCTAAGTCACAAGACTTGATCTAAATCAAAGGCATCTACCGTTGTTGATACCAAAATCATCACTGTTTGATTGAATAATTAAGATTAAAACTTATGACACAAGATGAACAATTAAAGTACCATGATTTGAAATTTTACGATGAGGAATAGATGAAATACTATCATTTTGGTGTCAAATCACATTAGAGATTAATTACACCAAAATATAACCACCAAGAACAAATTGTGAAATATCATTGGTGGAATTTTGACATCAGTTATAAGAACAAATGGTAGAATATCATTGGAAGGACTCTGATATCACTTACATATAATGGAATATCATTAGAAGAATTCTAACAACATTTACAAATGACGAAATATCATTGAAAGAATTCTAATGTCAATTACAAATGACGGAATCTCATTAGAGAAATTCTACCATTAGTTACAAGAATAGATGGTAGAATATCATTGGAAGAATTCTAACATTAGTTATAAATGGTAGAATATGATGGGTGGAAATTTAAGATAAGTATTTACTTAAACATATGACTAGTTTACATTGGAAGAAATTTGAAATAGCAACTTCCTAAACAGGTGGCAAAAAGAGCATTCAAGAGATGGTTTCTATAATTGATTAATGTTATAGATCATAGGACATGTGGCAACAAGTGATAATTGAATGTAACTCCTCATTTTGTCAATAAATAACAATAGAACATAGAAGAAAAGTACCTTGATCCAACACAACACAACGTTGATTTATCTTTTCTCCATGAGAGACTTTTTTTTATTAATTTGATTTAATTTCTTCTTACAGGAAAACATAATAAAGTTGGTCAAATTCCTCTGTAGGTTTCAACTCATATCTATGTAGTCGATTTAATTCCTTTACGCGTATGGTATTACCCTTTCATCCTTAAAAGTTGATTCAATTCTTCAATAGGTATACCACCACACTTCTACCATTTGGAGTTTGATTTGATTCCTCCATAGGTTTTACCATCACCATTTTTCATTATTTTCTCTATCTTTCATCACCATTTTATACGCTAGAACATCTCTATCACCCTTTCATCATTTAGAGTTGATTTTTAATACCTCCATAGGAACACAACCACACCTACACCTTTTGGATTTGATTTAATTCTTTCATAGGTTGTGCCATTACCGTCTTCCATCGCTATGTTATAGACTATCGCAACATCTCCACCACTTTTCCATCATTCCAAGTTTGATTTAATTCTTCCACAGGAATACCACCATACCTCTATTTTTTAGAGTTGATTTAATTTTTTCTACAAATTGCATCATCACCATCTTTTACCACCATTTCTATAGCTTCCAACACATTTTCACAATTTCCTGTGGTTACAATAGTATCACTATGCCGGATATCTACAATAGTAACATTACAATCTCAAATTTCTACAATAGCACTACCAATATCTGGGTCATTGTTGTACCAAATTACAACACCATTATTATCATTTTTCATGTTGTCTTAAATAGGTTGTAAGTATTTTGTTTTACAAATAAAGTATAATTTCAACAAATTTTATTATTCTGACATTGTCATGGCATTTGTTTTTAAAATAAGTCTTCAATCTAAAGGCAAGAAGAACTCATAGAGGGAAAAACTCTCCCTCCCACATAATTCGTCTGATCACTCTTGATTTGGTGATTGATCGGATGGTAAAAACTTGATACTTAGGGTCAAAGGTGAGAAAAAAATTTGTGCTAATGTTCTTTTTGAGTTGTTTCTTTCTAAGAAATGATTTTTTTGAAATAAAATAAAAGAAAAAAACAAAAGAAAAAGCTCACATTAACTTCATGTTAGGCTGTGTTTTAGTATTAATTAAATCATAATAAGTGTTATTAAAAAAAACACTTAAAGATTTAACAAAACTATTTTTAAAAAAAATTAAGAGAGATGGCTGGCCGCTCCAAAAGATTCAAGCCCCATCGGCAGATATTGGAGTGCATTTACATCTGCTGCCCAAGTGACCCTACCCATAAAGAAGAGGAGAGAATCTTGCCATTGTTCCTATAGATAACATAACCTAGTTTTTGAAGTTGGACTAGTTTGCACCATAAATGTTTTTAGATAACCTAGGTGGTTCAGCCAATCGACCCACACTTCAATTGGCAATGAATCATGGCTACCTCGAACCCAACCTGATTCCAATACTGCTCTTTTAAAGGTTGGTCGGTTCACCCATTTAATGCACCCATTGTCATCCATAATATGGTCCCAATTTGACCCGTTTAAGCCTACCAATGGCAAGATGGAGAAAGATATCTCAATGGGTATTTTAATAAATAAATTAATATCTTAATTACAATAGGACCTACCAGCTGTAATTTAGCAAAATATAAAAGTTGAAACAAGCAATATATCACGTGACTGGGGTAAACTGAAGGAAATTATCACGTGAGGGCATCCTATCATGGATGATGAAAGCTAGGCTTTAATTACCCACAGGCCCGTGGTTGCTATATGGTCCTGTTTAGGAGAGTGAGTGATGACTGTAATTTAAGGCAACAACTCATAAAATTGTACCAACAAAAACTTTAACCACCCAATTCCTTACTGTTTTGTGAATGGCTATTGACAGAAGGCTGATTGATGTAATTGTCTAAGCATGTGCCATCCGTGACCCAAGAAGTCCATTTAAACAATAGACAGAAATGAGTCGGGTCGGGTACGGTTTATTTGTGCAAATGTTCAGACCTAATGAGACATGGGTACTTTCGTACAATGAGAGTTTGGGTGAGTCGGGCTGGTCATGGAAGAGCCGGGATTTGCTACGATAACTTAGAAAGTGCCTAAAGTTGGAATGACATTAGAGTTGACACATTGGGGGATGTTTTGCACTTTTAGCACTGATGTGTCAGCCCTGATGTCATTCCAACTTTAGCGACTCTCTAAGTTGTCTTACCAAATCCGCAGCAGTCATGGAAAGCTTAACCTTACTTAAACCCGAATTTAAAAAACCCATGAATTTGGATTAGCTAGTTGAGAACGAAAAAGCTAATGGATCTAATCCAGTTAGCCAGTCTGGTCAGTCACAATATATTAAACGGTGAGGAGATCTTATTAGATCGTCCTTGGGTCATAACGAATTGAGCTGAGCCAAGTTTTGTCTAGTTCAACTCAAGCTTGTCCCACAAGGGCAAAGTTAAGGTTCTTTTAAGAGCTTGAGTTGCCCAGCTTAGGCTCAGCTCACATGCAGGGAGAAAAAAAAAAAAAAAAAACTAATATATATAGCTTAAAATGAGGTTTAACCTCGCTGCCATCAGAGTTTGTCAGCATGATGGCAGCGTGATCCTCCACGAGAAAGGTTAGGGGTCGAATCCCCTTGGCTGCAATTCTGCAATGTGCAATGACATCTATCTCTCCCACATTTAAGTGGATCCCACATGCTATAAATACGGCAGTTAGTCGGGTCCTACCCAAAAAAAAAAAAACCTCTCTGCAATGGATATAACGTTACACATAATAACAACAAGCCTTCTACTCATTTAAATCACATTTATGATGGATTTGTCGGATAGGGATTTGACCGACAGCTAGAGTAACTGATTTACCTAATTTTATTTATTTGAATAGTTAAAAAAAATTACCAAAAATTGTCGATCGCAAGTGCAAGTTGTCACCATTAACATTTTCGTACACGTGGCACGTGCTAGCTCAAGCACCGAATTCGATTTATATTACTTGGCCTAAAATTTAAAAATGTGTGTTTTGTCAACCCACGTGGTGGATGACTGGAAGAGCCAGTTAGAAACCGGATCAGCCGGTAAGTAAGTCTCCAAGATCGGACGGTTGAGATTTTGCGTTTTCTGAGCATTAAAAGCTCGAACCTCTGTACACTCTCCCTTCTTGTAGGCGGGACGGAAGCAAATTCTCAGCTCATTTGCAGAAAGAGGGTTTGGGAATTCTTTTGAGTTCAATCAGTTTTAGGGTTTCGAATTTGAAGAAGAGAGGGTGAGAGGGCTTCTTCTGGGTTGAGATTGTTGGGTTTTGAGTGAAATTTAAGTCTGAAATGGAGAGAGATTTCATGGGTTTGAATTCGAAGGAAGCGGTACCGATGTTTAAGGAGGAGAATAAGGAGGGATCGAAAGATTCAGGTGTGTGTTTGATTTGATTCATTTGTTTCTTAATTTGAAACATTATTGTTTTTTCAGAGCTTCAATTCTGTTTTCAATTTGGCGGTTTCTACAGAAGCTTTAAATTTAAGAACTGAATTTAATGTAATTCTGGTTTTTTTTTTTTTTCCCGTGAAAACTGGGTTTCTTCCTATTATACTTTTTGTAGTTAGTAGTTGGCTGCTTGATTTGCAGATATGAAATGGGTTTCTTCTTCTTCTTCTCTCTTTTTATGGGAGTTGCTAACGTGCTCCGGGAGTTCTTGGCGACTTATGACCTCAGTGAAAAGATATCGATTTTTCTGCATTTATTTCACATATGGGTTTTTGATTTACAAACTTCTGTACTACTGGTTGCTGCGTGTGTATTTAACCTCCTCTCATGGCGCACGTTAGACATGACCGGACCCTTCAGGATTTACTTGTCTATTTGGAGAACATTTGCTTCGTTTTTTTAAAGGTTTCTCGAACCTCTGTAGTTAGGGTGCGGTACGGGGAAATGGGTCTCTGTTGGGTTATTTTTTATGATTATTATTCGTTTATTCTTATTAATATATTTGCTTTTTTGGATAATGTTTGCTAACATACGCCGGGTTCTGGAGGGGAAAGGATTCCTTCTGGGTATTTCAGGCCAGGTAATGCCTGGTCAGTTTCTCCCAAAATTAAAAATATTGAAAAAGAACCACAAAGGGTCTGTTACCAGAACTCAAAAAATATTATTTTTATGTAGCGCATTTTTTTTTGGGGTAAAAATATTATTTTTATGTAGCTCATTTTTTTTTTTGGGTAAAAATATTATTTTTAGATTGCTTCTTAAAAAAATGCATTGTATAACAAAATAAGACTTTGTAAGTATCCTGCACTAAATGTTAAGGGAATCAAATATATGATTATATTTTATTGGTTAAATTTTTTCTTGGTGAATATTTTTATCAATTGTATAGCTGTATCGGGCAATTTGAGAATATTTCCCAACTCTTCCAGATGTGGTTCCCTATTAAGAACATCGAGAAAGTCCTATTTGTTTGTTGTTTCAATGGTCCAATCTGCCTCTGTAGAGGCATATTTTATCCCATGTCGTTTTCAAAGATGGCCAACTTAGCATTAATTCTTAATCTTGAATCTTGAATGGTTTCTGGTCAATTTCATCAAGTATGAAAATGGGTTCTTGTGAGTTGCTCTAAAAATGATATTTTGTTAAGTAGATTGGTGATGGGTAGTTGTTCTGATTGTGTATGCAACTGATTGAGCTTCCTTGGTACTTTTGTTTGAATCAGCATTCATGAAAGGTTCAGGAATGCAGTGGCCCTTCTCAAACAAGGTTTCTGGTTTTCCTCAGTACATGTCTTTCAAGACTGTTCAAGAAGATAGGCAAAAAAATATTGTATTTGATTCTTCTTCTGCATTTATGCCTACTATATCAACGGTAGATGCTTTTGATGCTGATCACAAACCAACTGCCGGCATAGTCCAGGTTCGATATGACCACTTTCAAGTTATATGGATCATTAAAGAGATCTGGATTTCTATTTCTTATCAACTGATCTGATCGATTTGTTTCTCATTCTTAATGGTTTGCAGAAGAACTTTAGTCTTGATCGGCAAGGGGGTGCCTATTATGCGATGACCAGTTATGTGCAAAATGTTGATGCACATGCTGCTCGTTATCCGCATGAAGTTAGGCCATTTTCTGTCTCCAACCAAGCCATCTCGGTGACTATGAGCAACCCTTTCTTCAAGACCCATGTCCCCACGGCAGGCCAGAACTTGGCTGCTACCACTTTGAAGCAACAACCACTTGGAGGAGTTCCAGTTACTACCCCATATTCTATTCTTCCTGCTGCTGGGACCATGGCTGGGACCACTGGTGCAAGGTGATATAACATCTCTTTCTTTGTGAATTTGGTATAATTGTTTTGTTAAATCTTCTACTATGAATGTGAAATTGAAATTATATATTTGTAGGAACATTTCAAAGCCCCCTGGAGCACCTGCTCAACTGACCATCTTTTATGCGGGTGCGGTGAATGTTTTTGATGATGTCTCTCCTGAGAAGGTGCTACTCTCTCTGTCTGTCTCACACACACATTAACACACAACCTTTTTGGTGGTTTAATTAGCTGAAAAGTTTTCCCTCCTTTTTTATGGGTTGGGGGGAGTTATTTTGTATCCAGGCTCAGGCTATTATGTTCTTGGCTGGAAACGAAGCTTCCATAACAAACCAAAGAGCTCAAGTGCAGGTACGATCTCCAAAGCTGGTAGCTGATGAAGTGGTGCATGGGAACCCATCCCATTCCACTTCGCCTTGCTCAGGTCGTTCAAGCCCTATCCCTGTTACTTCGCATTCTGCTGCTCAATCAGGCAGTGGGTCTGGCAGCAATGATGAAGTGATGGCAACAAAAGCCGTAGGAACATTGATGGCTTCCAGCAGCCAAGTGGAGCCTCCAATAACGGTCACCTCTGAGGGATCTGCACCTGCAACTCTAATGCCAGCAGGTAATTCCGTGTGTTTGTTTTGATGGTCCTTGTTTTGATGGGTGGGTCATTCATTATCTGTTGTAAAATTATATAATTTGTCATGCATTCTAGCAGATCATAACATTTGTCTATCGTCATAGAAATTCACCAATTGTTTTGTTTTGTAGCTGTGCCTCAAGCACGCAAAGCATCCTTGGCTCGATTTCTGGAGAAGCGCAAGGAAAGGTAATTTTCTGTACTGGTAGATCTGTAGATGTTTTAACTTACTGGTTTTATGTGAATATAGAATGAAGAATTTCCCAGTCAGTTGCATTAGGTCCTCATAGCTCTCTTTTTTGTAAGATCAATAATCAATAACTGCAATATACGACTAGCTGCTACCCTTGGTCCTGGGGATTGACTGTCTACTATGAGTAATGCCCCTCAAGTGTGACCTTGAACCCCAATGACTGTACATTGGAACCCAGAATCTATTGCTTGGTCCATTTTGAGTATTACCATGTGATAAATCTCTAAGCAAGTGATGATTTTTGTAGTTCCTTGTATAAAAAGTTATTATTCCCATGCATATTTGGTGATATATATGAAAATACAATTGTCTGAGGCATGGGTATTGTGATGGGCCTCCATCTGATGCCTTGTCCCTGCAATGCAGGATGATGAACATGGCTCCTTACAACCTCAACAAGTCTCCGGACGACACCACCACTGCAGGAACTGACGGTATCAGTTCCTCTGGAAATGCAGTCTCTATTCCTTTCCCAGCCAGCAAGGAGCAGTCATGGTGTTTGGGCCCAGCTAAGAACGAGGGCAATAATGTTAAGCTGCATACTACATTAGGGATGTAAGCTGAAGACTCTTCATCGCTTATCTTGCTTTTTTATTTTGATGATTTTGTTTCAATTCTTCCCTTTGGATGTGATCGGAGCCTTTTCATCCGAGAACACTTTGGAACAGTTGGTACCCATTTAACTTCCATGGTTTTGTAAAGCATAAGCAAGTACAACATAATCTTAATAGCAATAGGCATTATTTTTTGCTGTTGTCTTAAATTATGATAGAACATCAGAGATGAACTCTTGTAAAACTGAGATATATAAAAATATTAGCAGGTTCATTGTTGGCAATCATCAATGGTGGATAAATGAAGGTTAGGTAGACAGTTTTTGTTTCGATGAAGCTCCTAAGAAGGGTCGGTTCATCGGTCTCAAAACAACGACACGGCTCAGATAATTCTATGGTAATCCCAGTTGAGAGGGGACCCTCTCAGTTTGAATGGTTATGGCCACCTCAGTGCGTTGGCTTCTGGCATAGGATCCTCTTATGTAATCCATCCCATGAGCCTTGTGTGCAGCTATCAGGTGGCCATAACCATTTTTAAGCGGAGAACGGTTGTCTGTGTTGACACAGGCCTATGTAGGCTTGTCATTGATTGACACATGATGTGTTTTTTAATTTAGTCTCTTTCTTGAACCCAAACACAACATGTGTCAGCTTTTAATTCACCATAAACACTTGGACACTTTGTCATCACAGAACATTTTCTTCCTTTTTGAGCTTCTAGTGTGTAACTATCAGGACATAAGATTTTTCTTCTGGGTCTAGTCTCCACCCACCTGCTCTTGTGCGTGTGTGAAACGGTATATTTCTTTTCTTTTTTGGTATGTGAGAACAAGAACTTTTTCAAATTCGTCAAGTATAAACTGCCCTTGCTTTGTGGTCCTTGCTTCCCTGTAGGGTCTCTTTTTCAAAAACACACACACATACACACACACACACACAGGTCAATGTCAGAAGTTGTCTTGGGCAAGCAAGTTGTTTAGTCTGGTGATAAATATGAGGCATCGCTTTCCTTGGCAAAGTTTTGGCAAGGTAAGTTGTTTCATGCGGTGCTAAAGGAAATGGCCCTTCCACTCTCAAAAGGGGCTATATCCTCTGCGCTGCCCCCCTCTGTGACACTCAGAAGCCGAGACAGATGGGGGGAATCAATTCACTTTGGGGGGTGGGGGTGGGGGTGGGGGTGGGGTGGGATGGGGGGTTAGAGTGACAACTCCAAAAGTGAATTGATTCCCCCCTTCTGCCTCAGCCCTCATGCATTGCAGAGGGGGGAGTCACAGAGGAT
>JAOXJP010254717.1:0-36178 GCA_025762735.1 Platanus orientalis | reverse complement strand
AACAGCCTTATCCCAACTATTTGGGGTTGGCTACATGAATCCTGTTCCACCATTCCACTCTGTTTAGGGCCATATCTGCTGTTAAATTACAAGCTGCCATGTCCCTCCTTACTACTTCAATCTAGGTCAATTTTGGCCTTCCTCTAATCCTTCTAGCACCTTCAACTTGCATTGTCTCACTCCTCCTCACTGGTGCACTCATGTCTTCAACTTGAAGCTTGTTTTGCAATATGGAGTTAAATTTTTTCTTGCTTTATGTTTTCTCTATTTGTTTGTTCACCTGTTTTAAATATACAATTTCATTTGCTGCAGGTTGTTATTGTACATAGATGTCTGTGTATAGTGCGCGTGATCTTGCAGCATATGTTGAGGTTGAACTGGAGATCTGATAGAAGGTAGAGCTTGCAGCTGCTTATTTTTTCTATGTTATTTAGGAGAATATATCTTTAACTTTAAAATGGAAAACCATAATGCATCTGTTCTTGGATGGGAAATCATTTAGTCATATGCCTAACTAATACCTGTATACCTTTAACTCTTCATTTATCCTTGTTTCGTTCTGCATTGATTTTAACAGTTTGAAGTTTGTGCGGCTTCTGAGATGAGGAATTTAGCTAAAACTTGGCTAAAAAATAGGTGGTTAGACATTTGATGAGTTCTTGAGCTAAACTCAATTCTAAATTTGTACTAGTAAGTGGGACTGTCTTCCTTTTGATCTTTTTCCTACATTATGTCAAGAGTTGACGACAAGAGAATCCAAAAAAAAAAAAAACTGAAATGAAGTATGCTGGGAGTTGGTGCCATTTTTCTTTCTTGGAAAAATCCAAGGAAAGGCCTTAGATTCTAAAATTACATAGGCTTAAGCAAATTGGCAGGGGAAAGAAGTAGCACAAAAACCAATACTAATGTAAGGATCTGTTAACATGATTTTGGGGCCAGAAGGGGCTAGGAATGTCAAAATGTGTATGTGTTGGCTGACATGCGTTTATTCCAAGTTTTCAACAGGAAACTTAATTATGAATGGGTGTGGTGGGAAGAATGTATAAAATTCTAACATTGGCTTCTGCAAATAGACTGGAAGTTATTCTTGATCCAGTTATCTCTTCTACCAAAGGTGCTCTTTTTAAAGATTGTCAAATCCTTGACGGAGTGTTGATTGTTAATGAATGCATTGATTTGAGGTAACAGTTCAAAGAACTAGGGGTTCTATATAAAGTTGACATAGAAAACACATTTGATCATAGTAGTTGGGATTTTTTGTAATATATGATGAGAAGGTTGGGCTTCAGTATACAATGGAGGAATTGGATGAGAACTTGTCACACAATAACCTCGTTTTCCATTCTTATTAATAGTGCCAGCCAGTGATGTAGGGCCCTTTAAGTTTTTCCTTAATTCTAAACTAATTTAAGGTTGATTGAAAGAACAAATAAGGTTGATGGGATTTCTCTACTCCTAGTGAGGCTTAGTGTTATAGAAAATGAAACTAGGACTAGGGTTTGCTAGAAATTTAAAGGTAAGGGACATAGGTAAACTAATAAATTAGGGCTGGTCGATGGGTTATTACAGTACTAATGTTGCTGGTCCTGCTAATAAAAATGGAAATCAACAAAACAAAGGAAGCAAAAAGGTTTAAAGGGAAATTAGGGTTTTTATGATTGATTTCAGTAAGGTTTAATGAGGTTATATATCAGTAAATTCTGCAGCAAGTAAACTAATAAAGACAGCTGAAATAGATATTCATCAAAAAAAAAAAAAGACAGCTTAAATAGAAGATAGAAAAGGAAGGGTGAAAGGAGACACTGTGAATGTCAACAATATCTTGTTAATAATGAATCGTGAACAATACTTGTGAAATATTAATCGTTAACAGTAATAAGATAGAGAAAAGGAAGAAGACCGAGGGAGAAGAAGGATTATCGAGGCCACTCCTAGGGTCTCTCTTTGGAAATGTTCCACATAATTAAACTTCTTTATTTCTATTTCAATATTCTCTATTACACCTTACTACAAAGCTGTTTTTATAACCAGTCAGCCCCTCTTATCTTTCTCAATCCTAATTTAACTCACTCAAGGACTCTTAGTCAAACTCCAATATTGACCTTATCTTTACCAATCCTAATTTAACTTAAACAAGGTCATTTAATCAAACTCTAACAGTGACATAATATCCTATATAATTCAAACTTAAACCCAGATTTAACCTGCCCAAATTATGACTCAATGCAAAATAAGATCCAAATTTAAACCTAAACCAAATTTGACCAAAATATAAAATTATCAAAATACCCCTATGATCAAATAAATAGAAACAACCTATCTACCCAAACTAATATAGTTCTCTCTCCTTTTTTATTTTATTTTTGTATTCCTCTTCGAAATGGGACAGATGGTGGTTCCCAAAGATGGACCATGTGGGGCCCACGACCAAGCAAACCCTTGCTTGGATCCTTTGTGGGTTGGGGTTTCATAGAGGTTGATGCTTGTCAAGCCCAAGGTTTAAAATTTTGATTATGATGGTTGTTTCACCTTGGGGATTTGTGGAAATTATGAGGAAATTTCACTAGAATTTTTTGAAATAATGGAAAACTTGTGGAAATTTCGATGTGAACTGCTGTGAAAATTTCAATCTATGTTGAGCATGATTACACACTCGAGACTTAAAAGACTATAAAAAGCATCTAATCAATGTACAATTTAATCACATAGATAAACAAATGACTACCACTCATTTTTTATAGATAAATGACAACCAAACATGTCGAATTGCATGATTGGTTCACCTAATTTTTCATTTTAAATTAGTCACTTTGTAAACAAACTTTATATAACAAAGTTACATAATAGATTTCCTAGCACATGTCTAATTTATGTATAAAAAAAAGGGTGACCTAGTGCACAAGGCTCCCGCTAAAGCGGGGTCTAGGGAGGGCAAGATGTATGCAGCCTTAACCCCATTTCTAATTTATATATACACATATGTAAATAATTTTCAATTATATAAATAGATATTTTATTATTTTTAAAAAGATTTCATTTTAATTATTTTATAAATTAAAATTAAACAACATTGTTTACTAGAAAGGATATAGGTGGAGTCATTATTTTTGGTATAGAATAAACAAATTGAAAATTATAGCAAACGAATAGATTATTGTTTATTATGCTCAAGCATAATAAATCCTGTTGAAAGTATTGATACTAATGAAACTTTGCCAAAATTTCATCAATATTTCGCTAATATCGACATATTTTCGTAGACATTCCGCTGAAATTTTGGAATTTTTGTATTCTCCTAGTATTTCATTTCGCCACCCCTTGAAGTGGGGACTTCACTAAATTCCATGGCTGTTGCATTAATTCCTTCCCCCACAAGAAAAAGCTCAGGGAGGTCGACTAAGAATGCTTTCATTGAATGAGTCAACACACTTGAGAAGAAAAGATCCTACTGTCCATGTTACCTTCAGTGTGGGTGAGTCTTGGGCTGGCATTATACTTCCATTGTTAAGGTTTTCTTAATCCATGGTCTACCCAAAAAGGATATAGCAAATTTAAAGGGGAAGTATATCAATCAATTCGTTGATTGAGTGTATAAGAAAACACCTCTCATGGACCTTGCAATTGGTGTTCACCCACATGACTTTGTAAGGCTTAAGATATGGCTTTGTCTTTAATTCCAATTTCTTTACGACGTTTTCAGATACTATGTTAGTGCATCTATGTTTTTCATCACAGAAATGATATCCCATCTCCAATCTTCATGATATGCGAGCATATAGGGTCATCATGGATGATCAAGGGAGCAGCAAAGCAGCCTAATCAATTGGGCTTGGGTATTCCAAGAGGGAAGGGTAGTCTTGGCAATTTCATAAGTCAGTCCTTTATATGTAATTTCTTTAACAGGGTGATGGTCATGTTTTTTTTTTCTTCTTTTCCTTCAAGGAATAAAGACAGTTGAGGTGTGGGGCCCAGGAGATTGTGTTCTCTCATACACATGGAGAGATATTGACTCCCATATGAACAAAGGTAAATGGGGGGTCTTAGTTGGGTAGTTTTAGAAAGTCTTAGGTGGGTATATTTTTGGGGATCGAGTTGTTGAAATTAGAAAGTTTGGGCTGCAAGTTACCCATTAAAGTAAGTAGAGTTTAGCCAAGTTTTGGGTGGGTTTCTAATTTATAATATGCTGTAATCTATTTAAGGCCCAGCCCCATACGTTTGAATCAATTAATAGAGTTTTTTATTATCTTCAAGCTGGGCTTGCTCTAGGATTTGAAGTTGGACTTCAATTCTTCTAAACAAAGAGTATTATTTATGAGAAGCTTTATACAGGGGGCATGGAGTCCCAAATAAGAGGCATACAATTAGTTCCATATGCTCTCCTAGCCAAGTGTTTCAAGAGGAAAGTCTAATCCAACATGAGGGATCATAATTCCATGCAAAAATTTTGTATAAGATCTTTGCTAAAAAAGATCCACCCTGTTGAAGTATATTAATTTGTATATCTCAACACCTTAAGGAATTTGGGAGAGTTGGTTAATTGACTCTTTATATGGTATCAGATTCAAACCAGGTCGTGAGTTCAAATCACAGTGGAAGTTAAAGTATTCTCCCAGATGTAGCTGTGCATGTGTGTGCACACGTTGCGGGCTTGCACCTGGTTCGATATGTTCCTCCCAAGGGTGGGGTTGAAGTATATCAATTTGTTATCTCACACCTTTAGGTTTTGGGAGGGTTGGTTAATTCAATCTTAATATTCCCATTTCATTATTTTCACAAGCCCCAAAGCAGGGCCAAAGGAACTAATTTCCAGAGAATCTTTTTGCAAGTTCTAAAGGGGATCGATAGCCAAAAAACAAACATGCCAGGCTCCATGGGTCAAATCCAACAAACACCAAATAAGGCTAGCTAGGAAGTATCCCCTCAAATTGACACATCCCAATGAGCAAATAGGTTACACACATCCTCTCTTTCTTTCTTTCTTTCTTTCTTTTTTTTTTTTTTCCATCTTTCCATTTTTTTCTTTTTGGCACAATACACATCTATTCACCAACCAAAACAAAGTTTGTTCAGATTATCATCCATCAACACTTTGTTTAAAGCAACCATGAGAATGTCTCCACCCTAGGAGGGATGGGCTTACCCCTAATTTTATCAAAGGTGAAGCCTCCATTTATCCACTAATCAAAGCATAATAAAAGGATTTTACTGTGAAAACTTCATTTAGGTCTTCTTTCCAATATTAACATCCATCTCTCCAAGTGATTATGGGAACTCTGCCAGACATTTGTGAAAATTAAGGCATTCAAATAACTTTGAAGAAGGGGCCTTAAAAAAACGGGGTGCCAAACTATGTCACCATTTTAAACTTCTTAATATTGAAGGGTAGTAGCTCCCTTGGTCAATGCTAATCTATAGAGATGGGACATACCTCACATAGTTTGCCAATCCCTCACCAATCATCCTCCCAAAAGCAAAACCCTTATCCATTTCCCACTTTGAATCCTACTCTGGACACATTGACATTCAAGTAAATATGTAAGGTCAAAATTCATAAAATAGAAGTATGCAAGTTTAACAAACAATACAACCAACAATTAAAGAAAGCCAATTACAATTTGTTGGTGGTTGCTTAATATCAAATAGGGTATTAAATATTGTTTTCACCCTCCCGGTTTATTTGTTAATCAGCCTTCAATTATTCCACAAATGTTTTACCAGGGCTTAAACATTAATTATCGAGCTAAAAACTGAAAAAAAGAGAGGTTTATCCTATGTTATCTATATACTTTATAACAGATGCAGCATCCATGTTGGATAGTTCAATTTTCAGTGTAAATTCCTTATCCCTTTTGTATAATGCAATGTCCTGTTGGAACTGGATAATTATGTCTTTCTTAACTTTTTTGGTTTCTCACGTTATAAATCTGAAGTACCCACTCTAATCATTTAAATGTGACATGTCAATGCACTTACATGTATTAACATTAATTCTCTACTCTCCCCCCTCTCCCCCCTTTCCCTTTTATTCTTTTTTTCCAGGAAAGACTCTTCTTTTCTTTGGTGATCAACCCGCTTCAATGGCCTTATGTTTGATGACACAATGCTCCTAACATATATTTTAAATGCACATGCTTATGAACTTCAATTTGATCTTTTCAGTGTACTTACTCAGGGACAATGTCACTGTTGAAGGCATTTCCTCTAAGAACTTTATGGACTCGCACAAATCTGAAAGGGTTCAAACTGTCCAGTTAGGCGTGACCAAGAACGATATGTCCTTCTCTGAATATGCTTCATCCGGTATGAGATCCTTTGATGTGGGAGGTCTATGCAAGAAGGAACATGAAAATCCTGGCAATATCACATTTCTTTCTTGTTTGGATTGGGTTTCACTCTTTGAAATGATGCATCGGATTGCTATTGGGAATAAACAAGTATGCATACAAGTAGAATCACTATCTATCATGAATTTGATTCTTATGAGAAGTAATCCCTTTTTGGAGAGAGAAAAGTAAGTTTGGTGGTGTTATTCATTAAATGAACCATGCAATTCATGTGATTTGCTCTCATGTCCAAACGAACTCTGGCTTGAAACAGGTTTGGGCTAGCACAACTATTTGAAAGCGTGTCACGTTTATTGAGGAAGCAAGTCAATTTGTGTGTGCGAAAGCAAGCTCTGCGTCTTCTATTCCTTCTCTTGAATTGTAGGTCCACGTACTTTTTATTTTATTTTTCTCCATATTGACTCCATAGTCCATACAAAACTTACAGGTTCAACCTAATCCTTCCGTGTGTCATTATTTTGGATTGACAAGGAAAAACTTACCATCTTGTGCAGTTCTTTGTCCCAAACCTACCTCATCTTAGCTAAAAGTTTTGGTTATAATTGGTTTGCATTTGTGTATGAATATTTAGTATGAGGGTGTACTAGAATACTTGAAAAGAATTGTTTCATTTCTACAAATGGGCTAGGATATACCCTAAAGCAACCAATGTTGTTATTTGTGCTTGATTATCTGTACAATAGAATTTGAGCTGGGTGGCTAAAGTGGAGATGCACTTTTTTGTATGTGAGCAACATGTACCAAGACAATTGAGGGGAACTTATATACAATGGTGATAAGACTGGCCATGAACTATGGGGCAGGATGTTTGACAATGAAGATATGGTTCACGCAAGCATGGACAAGACAATGATGTTTGGTTGAAAGAATTATGAAAGACAAGACTAAAAATGTATGCATCCAAGGTAACCCTAGGAGTAACCCTAAAAGTTTATAAAGTAAAAGAGAGTAGACAGGTTTGGCCTGGTTACCTGTAATTCCCTCCCTCTATTTTGGTCTTCCCCTTCCAAATCCCTATGCAAGACCCCTTCGATAACCCTAAGCCGAGTACCCCTGCATTTCCATGAAATCAAGCATACTATTTGTTTTCAGACGTACTTCCGCTATTGTCTTCACTGAGAATCATATCTCTTTCCACTAAAGGGTCTTCTTCTAGTTGATTCTCCTTGATGCTGCATCGCCGGGATTCTCTACTTTTATTGTTCCTCTCGCTGTCGATGACACTACTTCTGTCGACACCCCATTCCTTTCTTTGAAAGTATATCCTCCCTTCTCTCACATACCTTCCCTCTTGTCTATCATTTAAACCCTTTTCTCCACCTCTATCCCTCCTCCCATTTAATTCCATATTTGTTCTCCCTTTTTCAACCCACCCATGTCTTACTTCCCTTTCTACCCCTGCCAACCCCTTAGAGACCCCACTTCAGTAACTCTTCTTGGTCTTGAGATCAAAGACCCTGATGCATACCTTGACAACCCTCCTCTCCCTCCCCTATAATCTCCTTTTACCCCTTTGGTCTTTCCTCCCTCCCTCCAGCTGTTGCCTTGTTTATAACCCCTCTTCCCACATCTTCTTCTATGTTCACCAGTTCTTCAATTTGATATTAAACTCACAAACCACCTTCCCTTTCCAGTCCGCTTCCATAGCTGGTTTTCTAAACCACCTCTAACGATTGGCCATGCAGGAGCTTTCCCACCAAGTCCAACTCATATGCCTATACGGTCCAACTGCCGGTGAGCCTGCGAGTTCCCCTCCAATTTCTTGCTGGCTCCTTCTCTCTGAGCTTTCCAGCCATTTAGGCAGTAATTCTTCCGGCTCCAAAACGATCCCCACCGTCACAAATTTTCCTTGGTCATGAATCCTCAACGAGTGAGGAATGCATTTCATTTCTCATGTTTGAATACAGATTCGTACACAACTCAAGTCCTTCTGGAGTTTTGTCACTTTGTTTGTTGAAACATAGCCCCTGCAGAGCTCCCCCACTGCTTGTAAAATCCCCTTTAACCACCGATGCCATGGAAGGCCCTTTCAAACTTTAGAGTACCCTGAACCCAATCTGATGTTCCTCTCCAGCACTCTAATTCCTTAAAAACAACTGCTTGAAACTTCTCAAAAGGAATCAGCAACCTCCCCTTCTGTTTTAGGTTCACCTCGATTTCCTTCTCTCATTCCTTCCAGTTCCTCTCTTCCCTAATCTACGAACAGATTACTGCTAGCTTTAATTTCTTTGCAATACCTTCATTTTTGCTGTATAAAATTTATCCCCAACTATCCTTCCTGAGATATGATTTCCCCTGGTATCCAGTGTTCACTCCCCCTTGTGCTGAAGAAGAGTTTTGGTTTGGCTTGTTATTTTTCCAAGTGAGACTCTCATTCTGTATATCTTTCTCCCTTCTATCTACGGGTAGCAATGAGGCAAGCTTTGCCTAGTTCATCTCAGGCTCATGACGAGCCTGATTTGCCAAGCTCAGGCTTGTAGAAGTAGGCTCGGCTCACCAGCCAGAGGGGAAAAAAAGGCCCAACAGCCTAATGGCTCATTAACCCAATTTTTCTATTTTGAACATTACTATTTTCATGCATTATCATTATATATATAGGCATGTACACTCAAGTGCAAGTAGAGACCTTATGGATTATACAAAGCAATGCGAATAAATAAACAAGATTCCTACTCTCAGTCAAACACACTTCAATTCTAATTAGGATAATCAAGTAATGAACCTACTCTAGAATGATATGATGAACCAAATAAATGACTTAGAACAGGATCAGATGTAATGCAAATAGAATTAACTATGTTCAGACTTTATGAAATGAGCAGATAAAAAATTTAATAAAGACCTAAACAATAAAAGAGAAGAAATAAAGCTAAGGCTAGGCGATAACAGGTCACACAATGGGTTTTGGTTAGGTAAACTAAGGTCCAGGTATGGGCTGTTTAGGGGTTAACAAGTTAGTTTCAAATAGGTTCTGTTCAGAGTGAAAACAGCAAGGGTATACCAGGTTTGTGGGTTTAAGTTTTAGAAGGATATAAGGTTATTTGGGACTTAGGTTTAAGGGTTATAACAGCTGGGTTATATAAGACTTACAAGGACTGATTGGAGTAGGGAACACAGGGTAAAGGCTGTAGGTAGGGTTACAGGTAGACCTGTGGTGGGTAGAATAGGGCATAATAGAGGGACTGATAGAGGGCTTAAAACAGGGTAAGAACAGAGGGCTTATTGGTCAGAATTCTGGGCTACAAACAAAACTTAAAAGGGTCTGATTTCAGATCAAAATCTAGAACTAAGAACAACTTAATTCAGGGACTGATTTCAGAGATTTGAAACCAGAAAGATCTGGTAATAAACCAACCACAGGTATGGTTTATTATTGGATCTGTAATACAGTTGAAATCAAAGAAACACTAATGCACAACCTCGAAGTCAATCAGAGCTGCCACAGGCTTCAAAAGTGGGGAATTTCAGTTTTGATCCAAGAAAAAAATAAGAGAGATCAGGTCTGATGCTGCCTCTAGGTATTTTACGGAATGGGGATTCTGATTTCTGTTCAGAAATTAAAAGGGGAATGGATCTCAAGGTGCTGCAGGGTTAGAGAAGAGTTGGGAATCCCTTGTCTCCGTCGAACATCTCTTGGTTTCCTTCCATTGGCCAGCCTCATATGTCTCGAAGCATCACCCATACTGCTGGAAAGCCTGGAATGTCGTCTTGACTGCCTTTTTTCCTCTCCAGCAAGCACGTGTCCCATCTTCGGTATATATATATATATATATAAATCCGATCGTGAATCTCCCTCCATTACCTTGGGTATTTTTCCCTCCACTCCATTTCCGATCATAAGTCTTGCATATCGGTGATTGTTATTTGTTCAAGTATTCTGATCTGCTTGGGTAGACCCACCACAGCTATGCCCTACTGATTTCAGGGTGCTCTCAGTCCATAAATGGAAGGGGAGCCCCTTCACGTAAACCCATCTAAGGTTTTGGATGACCTGGGTGCAGTTCATCTCTGGACTCCATCGGTGAAAAGATAAGTTTCCTGGGGTGATTCCTATTGAGCCTTCCCCACACAGACACCATGCTTCTTCTGTTTCTAGAAAGACGTTGCTTTCTCCTTGCAGAATGGGTTATTTTTGGCTCTTCTCTTTTCATGCTAAAAGCCTGTGAATTTCTTCTTGCCACTTCTTGTCCAGCCTTAGGCGAACTACCCCTTCTCTCATTCTGCCTTAATGCCTTCAGATTGCCAATAGTTGGTCTTGATTGTCTTTACCGGTTCTGAAGCTATATATATATGCCTTTCTCAATTGCAAGGCTTTCATCTTCTTTTTATGATTTTCAACAATTACCAATTCGATATATATCTGCAAGAATCCATCCCATTCTTCCTCTGGTTTTCTCCTCTTTCTACCGCCAATGTTATGTTGCCATCTCTCCTAGTTTAATACATTCTCAGATCCTTTCTCTATCAACCTACTTCCTCCACACAGTCAGTAAGCCATCGAATATGCTTTTCACCCAGTTGCATACTGCTGGGGAAACCTCTTCCCTTCTCTGTGATTTGAACCACCTTTCTGTTTCTTTCCCATTCATCTTTGATTTCAAAAGAATTTGCTTCTATTGTAATAATCCTCCTTTTCTTCATCATTGTCATCTCTCCTGGGCTTTACGGCTTTACTTGGCAATCACTCTTTAAGGAATCTGGTTGGTATGAAGGAAAAGCAATGGTGGAAAGATGGTGTGTGTAGACGACCCAAAATTTGAATAGAGAAAGAGTGTGTAGAGGGCACAAGGCAATCGGGAAAGGAAGTTTTCACACATACAAAGGACTGAGAATTTCCAAATGCATTATTCACGATCCAGCTCAATGTGCACTCAATACACGCAAGCATGTGGATGTGAAGTGAGACTTCCGTGGCTAATGATACATCACTCTGTAAACAGCAGTTCTCACACATACAATTACCATGCAAGCTAGCTGTGCAAAGTCATGAGTTCTTGTGGAACAATCTATAATTGTCCATTTATTTTTCTGAGTTGTTTTCACAACTTTCAAATGAGAAGAAAGCCCCTTTACCCCAAATGTATAAAGGAACACAAACAAAAGATGCGCATCAATGAAATACAGAAATTGGACATGTAATATAAATGTTGAAATAAAGACAAGAAATAATCAATGCAGATGTCTGGGGATGGTTTTCAAGTGCATCAATGCCAACACAACCCATTTCATTTCACCAGTAGAATCTAATTTAGATCTTGGTACTGGATAGCTAGGTTGTGAATCCTAGATTTTGGGTCCAGTCCTTATTGGAATTCTCGGTAAGTTTGTTCTTGTAAAATTGGATTCAAATCCACCTAGATCAGACCCATTTATGCCCTATCTCTTTAATATAGTTGTGATATTGCTTTTGTCTGTGTTGCAAAAAGTCCACCTTTTATTGCTACATTACTGGTAAATTTTAAGAGAAATCATCCTAAAATGTGTTATATCTTTTTTACTTCTTAATTCAATAGTTATTATTTAGGTTATAAAGGAGGTTATGTACAAAATTGGTGTCTTTGCATTAGGGATAAATGGAGCTGCTAGTGATGCTATCAAAAGTCCTTCAGGGTATACCGAAGTCTTGACAAGAATAAACACAAGAAGCAATATAACAATAATAATTAATAATATAAAGTTCTTATCTACAAATAAAATTATATCAGTAAGATTGTAAAATAAGACTACAGTTTTGTTTGGCCCATAGCTCAATTGGATGGTGTTACCCCAACCCCCAACCGTGTTGCCATGGTTTGTTCAAGCATGTTTATGGTATGCATGCAAATCGTGTATAGTGATATTGTTTAATTCTGCATTCTGATCATTAAAAAATTGTTTTTGGTTCCAATAAAATCAACCAAGTTTAGGTTCAAATGTCTTACAAAAATCAGGTATATTTCAACCTACCCTTGTCATATATACACTTTACTGACAGATTATGTTGTCTATCTTGCACTGAAGGCCCAAAACTTTTAATAATGTTCTGTTCCGGCTGCAAAGATGATTGGAGTACTGGAGATGCAGCTGACGGCACAAAAGATGCTGCAGCATTTCAAGGTTTCAGCAACATCCTGGAGAGCTTGGCAGAATGTTTAGCATGCAATGGAACTGGTACACTGGTATGCTTGCTGACCAGAAGAAAAATAAATAAATAAATAAATAAAAATAATCTATTGATCATTGACAAGTTGGATGTAAGGCTATTCAGCTATGTTAACCAGTTTCAATCTCAAGCTTCGTGCTTGGGAGGCACTATCGTTATTGATTTATGCATTTCATTATTAGTAAGCATCTTCCAAGAAGAGCTTCTCTCAGTTGGGGAGCTCATTTCATTTATTCCGGAGAATCTGGGCAGATATTTTTAGACACCTCAGTTTTATAGTCCCATTTTGACCCCTGTTTCTGTTGCTTTTGTCATGCGGCAACTAAGTTGTACAGTCATTCGTGCTGAGTTTGAATGGTTGGTCAGGTCTGTATTATTGGGCAGAGTACCAACTACTAAGCCATTTATAATTTCAGAAATTTTGCAAAGCTTGTCTAAATAAAGTGGTTATATATGGCCTGTTTGGAAACTTCTGTAATTTAAGGTTTTAACTAAGACATTCAAATGTTACATATTGAAATAAATTTTCCTGAAAAGCATGTTAGTGTTGACTAATGCTTTAACAAAAGCTCCTGTGGAAGGAACTTGTGGATGGTGGATGAGGAGAAGCTGGATTCACTGTCTTTGGTATCTCATTTGGAACACATGCTTAGGGTATGGACGCAGCATCAATGGGTTGAATATCCAAAATGAAGTGGTTAGAGGCATATCACAAGTGAATTGTCTCTTCTATTGACTTTTTCTTGACATTTCATATTTTATTACTGTGCCAAAACAACGTGAGAGATGGAATGATTGGTGTCATCTGAGCAGACTGCCTTTGGATCTAGGAAATGTCTGGGTGATGAGGTGGGGATTAAAATCTTAACCCTAGTATCCCTCATAGAAATATTGTGATCAACTTGGTTGAAGTTCTTAACCATGTCCACTATTCACTGCTCATCTAATTTTAGTGTTTAGACAACTCCACAGCCAGCTGATAGAAATTCTGTGCACTTAAATATCAAATGTAAAGTATGCTTTGCCTACACCACATTCATAACAAACACATCTTTATGATGCACAAAGACAGGTAATGGATGTGATTTTCTTTTTTCTAAAATCCGAGACATCCAATATGATTATACCATGTCTTCAGTTATATTGTTTTCTGATGAATATTGTTCTTTTAGCCTTTATAGTTTGCCAACTTTAATATGGGTGAAACTTTCAGGAGCTGAAACTTCGTAGGCATGCTATCATCATGTTGGCTTTTGTAGCATCCTCTGGTAAATCCGGCTTCGAAGTTTTGTTGGGTCCAGGGCTGTCCAGAAGGATCAATTTCCTGGAATTAATTATGCGAGTATTGGCATCAGAGATGGATGTAGAAGCTGCAGGATCAGTTGGGCCACCAGATACCTGCAGAGAAAGGTAAAAATGGTGTTATACCTAAGTATTTTCTCCCATTGAAATTTCAGTGACTTTTCCAAATGCAAATCAGTTTAGTTTCCCCATCAAGCCTTAGAGGTACCTTGGGCTTGGATTCAACTTGCTTCAACCCTTAAACATGAATCAGGTGAGTTGACTTGCAAGTTGGGGACAGTCAAATGATTAATATTTTCTTATGGGCATCAATCTATTGACATGTTCAAATAGTTATCAATGGGAATGGGTTGAGTAGATGATGGTGTAGCAAAGGGATCTACATGACCCATCAATATTACATGACAACTCAGGTGACACTTAAAAAGGGTTTCACATGTTAGCCACATCACCCTCTCATGTGACGAGTTTCAGCCCAATAGAGGTCATTTAGAAAAGAAATCTCTCAATTAAGGGGCTTCATTAAAAAAAAAAAGGAAATTTGAAACTTTGTGGTTGTGTTAGTAATGGAAGGCTCCATTACAGAGTGTACAAAGTGGTGGTATAAAGCTGATGTGGACTAGGGATGATGTAGGACAGCCTAGGGATTTTGAAATCTAGGACTGAACTACAAGGAATAGTGGTGAGTTGAATTCAGGGTTCTGTTTTAATGGAACAAAAGATGGTTATGGGGCTTTTAAAGGAGAAGATTCACAATTCAAGAAATCAGAATTTCAAGGGATGAAAAGAAAATGAAGGGTGTCCGCAGGATAGGGAAAGGCTTTGTGATGGTTCTATGATTGAAATAATTATGGAAAAGCCTGTTTGAGATAAGCTTGGGAGTTGGTTGTGATGAAATAAGCTGAAATTTAATCGAACTATATAAATCTATGGTAGGAGAGGTTTGGAAGAGATTAGGGTTGATTGAATATTGAAGAGGAGAAGAAGAAGAAATAAGATTAGTTTAAGAGAAGAGACAAATCATACCCTAGGATTTTACATGGTTGAAGCCTTCAACCAAAATAAATTTTCATTCATTCAATACAATTTATTTTTTTATAGCACTTATCTCCTCCATATTTGTAGACAAAACTCTATTACTAATTTTACATAACCCATGACCAACAAGAAATTACCTAAGAGACTCCTAACTAAAGTAGAACTTTTAAAAACATAGCAGTCATATTCTTATATATTGCCAGTATTTTGGTCATAATTCTCCAGATCGCATTGGATTTGCTAGATCTTAGTCTCTTTGAAAAGATGTAACTGCGTAACCTTTCAAATGCCATTAAAATTAAGTCAAAAAGGTAAAATGGTGACGGAAATGGAGCTTTTAGTCATATTTTGATACTCTGCCAGTATTTTGGTCTTAGTTCTCTCAAATCGAATTGGATTTGCTAGATCTTAGTCTCTTTGGAAAGGTTGTGACTGCATAAACTTTCAAATGACACTAAAATTAAGTCAAAAAGGTTTCATAAAAAAGTGACATTAAAAAGAACTTTTAGTCCTATTCTGATACACCAGTATTTTGGTCATAATTCTCCCAAATTGCATTGGATTTGCTAAATCTTAGTCTCTTTGGAAAGGTAGTGACTGCATAACCTTTCAAATGACAATAAAATTAAGTCAAAAAGTGACGGAAAAGAAATTTTTTACTTGTCTATAAAACCTGTTCTAATTAGAAATAAATAAAAATCCCCTAAATTGACTGAAAGGAAACTAACCCTGATTAACCTAAAATTGAATAAATTAAAAATTATCGCCAAACAAAAGTTTTAAATCTAAAATCTCAATAATATCCTTGCATGGGTCCACTACATTTCTTCTTTCATGGGTCCACCAGATTGGAAATGATGGGCTTTGAATATGGAATTTTTAGCTCCACAAGTATCGGCTGTTTTGGGTTCCACATCAGGAGAACCCCTACATGTGGCCAATCTGCAGTGTCCCCATCTATGGTAGATGGTCTGGATTGCTGCCCATGCCATCCCAACATGTGTATGAATGACCTACAGGGTCCCCCTATTTGAGAGATGGTTTGGATTGCCTATGTCATCCCAGCACATGTCTAATAGGGAAGGAGTTGTCCAGCAAAGGTATATGGATGATCCGTCTAGAAAATTATTTCCCTTTGATAAATATTTAAAAATGTAAAACAGAAAAAGAAGAAAAGTATAATAAGGAAACAGACAGGCCAGACACCTCAACTTTTGTTCTCAGCTTTTGACCTTAAACTTCTTAGCCCCTCAAGTTTTAACACTGATTTGGAAATGTCAATATTTTCAGATTAAACTAATTCTTGAGCTGTGTCATACCAATCTAAGTGAGTTTGAAATTTTCTGGTTATTATGATTTTATGCTCCATTCAAGAGGTTATGGGCTAGTGATATGTCCAGATTAACAAGTTGAGATGGTTGACTAGTGTGGTGTAGGAGCAGAGCTTATTGCACATAATCTCCGGTCCAAAAGAATGCAGTTGTGTCAGTATTGGTAAAAGGAGGAAAATTAGGATTCAATTTATTTCTTATCCATGATGTACATTGCCATGCACCCAAGTTTGTGGGGGTGGAATGTCCTCTCTTGCAATTTCATCTGTTTAAACAAATTTGATTATTTGCCAAGTATTTGACTATTTGCTACTTGTTTTCTTATTAGCTCCTGCTTATCACTATGACACTCTCTGTATGTAGGACCTTGCTGATACGGGAGGCTCTGATTCTTTTAAATAGACTGGCATCCAACCCTGTCTACTCGGCAGCTGTCCTAGGAGCACTAACTAGCAGCAGAGACATGGCAAGCTTGACCATTGATGTTGCAAACAAGATGTCCCGAAAAGGAAGTGGCTGTCACAAATCTGACAGCACGAAGAAGGTGCAGATGAAGGAGGCTGAAATTGTTGACTTAGCTCGAGTGTTTAAAACTAGAGTTTTCACTTACTTGGGAGAGAGTATTTCCTGATTAAACATTCCATGCTGTCAATACTAGCCTTTTTTTCTGGCGGGTAAATCTATCAGCAGGAATCTATTGAAATTCCAGTTTTGCAAGACTGGCAATCAAAAGCAGAAAACCTGAAAATTAGGAATTGAAGCATTTTCGGAATTTAAATATTTTGAAGAGGGGCCCCTATCAGCTAAAGATTTTTGGCACATACTGGAAAGATATACACTCGAAGCCTTGCAAATTTTCCAAATCACTGGTGCAGGGAATTTTTGTAAACTGGTTTGAGTCTTTTCTAATTTGTATGATTACTGGCCTCATTAATATATGGAAGTTGTATATAAACAATATATTTAAATCAGAACTGCAGTCAATCAATATTGGTTTTTCCTCTTCAGTATTCTGAGGAAGATACATGGCAAAAAAAGTGGGTGTGCAATGCATGAAGCAATGTTTGGTGTAAGTAGTTCTTGGAGTAGCGTTTTGATAGATGCTTGGAGTCATGTGACCGTGGCTGGTCAATTTTGGGCAGGTTTGGTTCAGGCGACGCCAGTTGCAAGAGATTACAGAATGTTTACTTTTAGGCTTCATGAGCCCACTAAAGA
The DNA here is from genome assembly GCA_025762735.1 of Platanus orientalis. Classification (NCBI taxonomy): domain Eukaryota; kingdom Viridiplantae; phylum Streptophyta; class Magnoliopsida; order Proteales; family Platanaceae; genus Platanus; species Platanus orientalis. The sequence goes on along the minus strand of JAOXJP010254717.1, from coordinate 18,806 downwards.
GTAATATCAACATTGATCGAACACCATGGACGAACAGGTCCATGTTGTGGAGTATTGAAGTAGGAAACCAATTATCAGATTTATCATTATTACAAAAGGGTCACCATTTTTTTTTTCTTCTCAAATTACTTGTGTAGATGCTGCTTTCCATGGTTTCCCCTAGGCTCAGTCAGGTTGCCATGAAAATGTTTTCTCATGACAAAAATTTCTCAAAGAACTCACTTTTAAGCCATCTGATTGCCATGAAAAGTTGGTTTCTCATGTATTTCTCATGATTATTTTCTTTCCTTTTCTTGTGGAATTTTATTTTCTATTCTTTTCTTTTATTTTCTATACAATTCAAGGCAACCAGACTGGGTCTACAAGTAAAACTTGTGTGTGCCTTGATTAGTAATCTCATCCTCAATCAGAACAGCACATTGACATGCTACTACTGTAATACATGACAATGTGTCATGTTTGAGCAAATTCTTATCTTGTTTTGGCATTTTGCTACAAAAAATTCGATGCCTAGTAAGGTTTTGGTTTTCTTTCATTTCAATACCGAGCTTAAGGTGTCAACAAGCCAAGCTGCACTCAATTCATTTTGGTGTCATAACCCTCAGGTTGAGCTTATGACTGGCTTAGGCTCAGTTTGTCAGGCCGAAAAAGGAGATTGAGTATTAGATGCCCTGAGAAGGGCCTCCATCGCGTCCATCATCCTGCAATAAGATTTTATAATTCGGTGAAAATTGGGAGATATATGGTTAAATACTATAACGTTGTAGTGCTTCCATATTTGCCCGTAGAAAACACCAAACCTGTCTGAAAGGGGTATTTTTGGAAAAAATATAAAACTGAATATTAAGAAAAAAGAAAAAAAAAAGAAGAAGAATAGAGGTTTCAGTCTCCTTGTCGACCGAAAAACCCACCCAGCAAAGGAAACAAAAAAGAAAGAAAAGAAAACCTAGAGTAGAATAGAAGGGGGATTGAAAGAGGAAGGAGTTAGGGGCTTTGTTGAGATTTTGTCAAGAGGTTCTCACACAGGATCATGTAGTGGTCCTCGATTCTCCATTTTTATAGTTAGGGTTCTAATTTTTTTAGAGAAAACTTTGAATGATATTCAACCCGTTTTATTTTAGATAATAATAAATAGGGGTTTTGTTGTGTTTTTAAACATATTCTAATACTTAGATGATTATGACTAATGTTTCGTTAATAATTTTGCATGAGAAGTGGTTTAGTTGATGTGAGAGTTTGAATGAACGTCTAGAACTTGTTAAAATTTGCTTAAATCTATTAAATAAAAGTGCTATTTCATTTTGGAGTTGTGTTGAAGTATATTGAATGATTTTACCTTTTATGTGAATGACTATTAAGGATTCTAGGAGGCAGAAAAGGGTATAGCAAGTCAAATGTATAGAAATAAAATACCACTTCTCATGTAGCAAAAAAAAAAATTTAAATACACAGCAATATGTGTGGGTGGTCAAAATGGGAAAAAGAAGAAGAAGAAGAGAGAAATGAGCAAAACAGGCTATCTAGACTGATCCAGACTCAGTTGGACCAGTCCAGGTGCCCACTGGTTTATTAAAAAAAAAAAAAAAGAAAAAATCCAAAAGCATGTAGAAGAGCTTGGAGATCTAGGAGTTCTCTAGTCTGTAGAAGAGCTCCACAGAGTCAGCTTGGACCAGTCCAGAAGACTCTGGACCAATCCAAACAGGCTGCACTTTTGCCCTAATAAGCCCCAACTCATGAGAAAATGCAAAAAGGAAGGGAAGAAAGAAGATTTGAGAAGAAGTTGGAGATTTAAGAAGAAGAGAGTGATTGTAAGTAGTAGTTCAAGATGTAAACTTTTTTTCCTTCTTAGGATCTTAGATCTATGATTTCTAAATAATTGAGTTGATGTTTTATATTATAAACTCTATGGATTTTAGATCTATAAATAGTTTTATAATATGTGTTCATGGTTAGGATTCTAGAAAGCCTTGTTTGAAATTGTGAATGAAAAAATTTTTGCAAAACATGTCATGTTCATTCTTAAGCTTGAAACTAGTAATTTAAAACTTATGACTTAAAGTTTAATGGTATAAATGATATGGATTCATATCATGAGGCAGATCCCCATTCTCTTTGTTCTAAAATGGATTTTAGAAGCCAGGTATTGGCAAATGTTTGGGGTTCTTACCCAAGTGTTTCCAAAAGGGCAAGATTTGAAGCCTATGGGTTTTTGAAAAGGACTTATGAAGGTGTCTAGAAATTTTAATGGTGTTTGAAACATTTTCTTTCCCTATGTTATATTTCATAATGTTTACAAGAGAAAAAGATTTGCAAAATCTCTTAGTTCCTTATGTACACCATAGAAGGGGCATCACATAAGTGTTTTAGAATACGCATGGATTGTGTATTGTTTGAGGGTAAGAGATTATATGACTTTGTTACTGAACATCTTCGATTATGTCAGTGAGTGCATTGCATAAGATTATATGAAATGAATCTCTGATCAAATTTATATGTTGAAAGAAGTGAAATGTATGCATGTTGTCATGTGAAACAAATCCTTGATCAAATTTATATATTTTGAAAGAATTAAATGTATTGCATATTGTTATATGAAAGGAATCTCTTATTGTACTTATATGTTTTGAAATAAGTGAGTGTATTGTTTATCGTTATATGAAGTGAACTTCTAGTCAAATTTAAGTGATTGAAGTGACCCTGCATTGGGGATTGTACAAGGGAAGTGACCCTTCCATTGGGGATTGTACAATTAAAGTGGCCTTACCATTTAGAGATTGTACAATAGAAGTGACATTGTCATTGGGGATTGTACAATAGAAGTGACCCTACCATTAAGAATAATACAATGGAAGTGACCTTTCTATTGGGGATTGCACAATGAAAGTGACCCTTCCATTTGACGATTGTACAATGAAAGTGACCTTGCCATTTGGGATTGTACAATGGAAGTGACCCTACCGTTAGGGATACAATACAATGGAAGTGGTCTCGTTAGTGAGGACATAATGTAATGTCACCAACTCCATATTTGAAGACTATTGTGACATGAATGTGAAAGTATATATGTAACACCCCGTAGTACTTAAATTAGGTTAGTTTGGAGAACCTGAACCCGATAGTATGTGTCTAATTTGAGCCCTTGGTATTTGTGAGTAAGAGGGCTACCCTCGATACTCAAGAGACCTAGGCATGACTTAGAATGAACTAGAAGACCCTTGGACCATTAAGGTTGGACTTTGGAGACCTAAATATGAAGAAACCAAAAATTTAGAAAAATCCCAAGTGTGACTGATCATAAGATTTCTGACCGGTCACGAGTGTGACCAATCACACATCTTGTGACCGATCACGAACAATAGTCACAACATTCGGGTTTTGTTGTGACCGATCACAATTTTTTTCCGACCAATCACAAGTGTGACTGATCATCAGCATCTTCTGACTGGTCACGATCGAATTCTGAGAAAAAGTTATGACATGTACGAGAAAACATGTCAAGCCCTTATATGACCTCCATATGTGTGTGATCTCACTTTAGATGAATTATAATCCCTTTAAGACCTCATTTGAGTTTATTAGACCATTTAGAACATAAAGAGGAAGAATCAGAGAGATTTGGGAGGCTTAGAAGAAGAGAGAGGAGATTCATCTTCTCAAAGTGTTGGTAAGTTGTTAAAAACCTAGATCTAGTATAAACTAGGTGTGATTTATAGTTCCTACCTTGGTTTATGGATTTCAACTATGAAATGTCTTGTTTGCTCATAGAAAAGGAAGGATTCACAAGGGCAAGGGAGTTTTGGAGGAGGATTCCCTTCAAAGCAAAGAATAGAAGACTCGGGTGAGTGGATATGAATTTTATGCACACTTTCCTTTCCTAGGTCCTTAGATTTGTGGTGATTGAGCTTTGTTGTGATGGATTTACTTCTTGTTTTTTTGAAAAAGTTGGTTTTCATGGGAAGGATCTTAGTTTCTTTGATGTAAGCATGTTAGAGGGTATTTTTTCCCATTGTTTTCATCGTTTCTTGGAATATGGAGTTATTTACATAATGTAAAAGCGTTGTTGAGTGGGTTTGAGGATCTCTACTCTATCTGATAAGGTGTGGGAGATAGGTTCACATGGTATAGAATATTTAGAAGGTGTTTTGAGGTGTATTTTGCTTTTCTCATGATTTCCCTCTTTGAATTCCTTAATCCTTGCACTCTATTTTTTTTTTTTTATAAAATGAGTTATGATTATTTCACCACAATTTACATGCATTTGAGATGCCTTTGAACTCTTCGCATTAGCCTATTACTCTCTTTGATGGATTACTTCTATTTCATGTTAATCCATGTTGAGTTGTGTTAATTCTATTGATTCCCATGCTAGGATCTTGGAATTTCTATATGTTACACCAAACATTGCATCCATTTGGTAGCTTTTGGTGGCATGAACATATTACTTTTAGGATGATTTACTTTGGCGCTATCATGGAGCATTTTACTTGGATTTTTTACATGGGTTTTGGAGCATTTGAGTCACTTGGTTTTACCATTGTTGGCATGATGGTTTTGGGTCTTTTATGAGATAGGATGTACAAATATTTTCATATGGCATACTTATGTAGTAACTATTTTACTATACATAAGCATGGATTTGGCATTCGGATTTAGATACAGGGATTTGACATGATATACCCCTAAGTGGGAACACGCCCCTTTGGGCCTATAGAACCCTAAGTGGGTTAGTCCTTGTGACCCTCAAGTACCTTGTCATTAGGTCACATCAAGAGGCAAAAAGGCACTAGTTGGCTGAAGATTTACTATGAATGGTATTTATGTAATACCCCGCATTTCACTTATAGGGTGGAAATTTAATTTAACACATCTATGAATAAAATTGTCATTTCACATGTTTAGACAAACCTTATAATGGTGTAAGAACCTTTTGGATCAAGTTAGAAGTCTAGAACCCAAGCTTGACCATGAACTTGTCGAATTCAAGAGTTGTCCTCAAGAGCATAATTGAGGTAACTTCTTGGAAACACCTGTACCAATCCTGAGATAATTATGGTGCAAACAATACACCATTGGAAATTTATTTAAGTCTATTTTCCAACACCTTAAATGGTACGTAATTCAGAGTTTTATAGAGAAAGTTATGGTCATTTTCCACGAGGTGTCTATGCTAAAAATTCAAAAGACACTGGTCATGCATGGGTTACGATGTAATCGGTTACGCTCATAGGGCGTGGTCCTTCAAAAATTTTCAAGGAGATCATAACCAATTACCAATTTAGTAATCAGTTACACATGGGTCACAACTCAAAAATTTGAAAAATTATAAAAAAAAATGAGGTGGCTTTCTCTTATTTGACCCCCCACAAATGTGGGATCTTAGACATCTTCTAAATCCTAATAAACCTCATTCAGGTCATTTAGTTTCATTAGAACCAAGATGGAAAGGGTTTGAGAGATTATGAAAGTTCTTGAGTTAAGAGAGGGAGATTCTTTCCTAATTGGGTAAGTTTCACTTCTAACTCTGAAAATATGTTGGGTTAGCTCATTTTCTCCCTAGAAATTCATATTCTATCTAATTAATACTAGTTCTACATCATTTTACAGAGAATAGAAACAAAAGGAAAGAAGTGGTTGAAGATCTTGGAGCTTGAACAAGGAAGAAGGCTAAAAATAATGAGTTTACATGCATGATGTGCTACTCTTTTGTTTTCCTACTGTTTTCTTCTTGGTTAATCTCTAATTTGGTTGGTATTTTGATTTCTCTATCACTTGATTGTTAAGTCTTTGAAGTTTAACAAATTTACATAACTTGATTACTAGATCTATGAGATTTTTGTGAGTTTTCATACTTGATGTGTTACTCCTTTAAGTTCTTGTCATTCTTATTCATTTGAGATCTTTAGTTTAGATGAGATTTTAGTTTTTCTTCATTTCGTTTGCCTTGCTTTTGAAGTTTGGTAAGTTTCCTTCATTCAAACACTAAATCCATGGAGGATTAGTGAGTTCTCAAGTTGATTGTTCTACCATTTTTGTTGTTCTGCAATTTCCTCCATTTTTGGTTTCCATTTTAGGTGAAATGATAGTTTTTTACTACTTCTTGCTAAATCTATGTGAATTTGGTGATTTCATTTATTCCATAGAGTGATTTTTTACATTATGCCTTGGTAGAAGTCTTGCTTACATAAAATTTTAGATTCCATGTGTGTATGGTTAAATCTACTCCGATTTAAATATGTTTTAATTAACATCTAATCATTCTATTTTTCTACCATCATAAATTCATTGAAATCCTAAGTTTCTTTCTATGATTAAATGTAAGAAGGTTGGATCCTTGAGGAATTCAAAGGAGAAAAATGATTTCTATTTCATATGCTTGATGTTTGCCTTGATTTTCCCATATTTGAGATTTCTATTCATATCATCATTGTTAGTTGGTAATCCCTACTTAATTGAATTGGCTCCAAGCTTTTTTTTTTCTTATTCTATTTCATATGTTAATTAGTCATTAATGCTATTATAATGCTTCCCACTTGATTATATCCACTTAGACTTAATCTGATGAGCTTCATATTAAATTCATTACATTTACATGTCTTGTTTGGGACTCTTATTGTGGGTTTTCGAAAGTTAGAAAAGGAATTCCAAATACTTGATTTTGGTTTAAGTATGAGCTATTACTTTCTGTTTGGTTTTAAGAATGACCATTTCATGGTTTCACCTATGTGTTTTTACTACATGGACATCTTTTGCATTGTATCCTGATGTAGCTACATATTACTCGATATATGCATGGATTTCAAAGCATCGTTCCAAATCTAAGGATTTTTTTTTAATATTTTGGATCTAATCACCAGGATTCATTAATAGGTGAAGACGACACTAATTTCCCATGAACCCTTGATGTCTTAGGGGATTTTTGTGGGTTAAGCTTTGACTTCATGTTGTATGCACTTAATAGGACAATAAATGCATAATTGATGATTAAATGTTTTGAGTATATTTAATTTTATACTTTAAGTTTATTAGTGATATTTTAACACACATAAGTGAGTAAAAAAAAATTACTTAAATGTAGAAGGGTAGATAAGGAAAAAAAATTAAGGACGTGACAAGTTCTGAAGCTGTTCTAGACAATCGAGATAACTTTATTAATAAATCTATATCAATCCCATAGGAATCACCCTATAAATCATATATCATTGAAAAGATCTATGAGTCTACTTTCCGATGCCACAAACGGTAAGTGAATTGAAGTTTCCTAGAAGAAGTTATGACAATTTTCGTACTAGGTGTTTATCTTGTTTAGGACAAACTAGTGAGCAAATTTTGTGTCCTCGGAAAGGTCTTGAAGTCTAGTTTCTAAAAAAACAAAAAGGGTAAGTGAATCTGAGTTTTGAAGAAAAAGTTATGGCCGTTTTTCCATAAAGTGTTTGTGTTGAAAAAAATTATGGGCAAGATAACGTCATAAAAGCGGAAAATTTCGTACAACCGCGATTTCTGTAAGATTTTAAGGACTTTTTTACTAGAGACTTACCTAAACACAAAATTAGAGATTAAGGTTGCTATTTATAGACCTATAAAAGCATAAAAACTCATAAGAGAGGATCTTTTGAAGAAGTTTTGCAAGAGTATGGATTTTAAAGAGAGAGGAAGAAGAAAAGCTAGGTTTTGCTAAAGTTTGAGGATTTTTCTAAAGAACAAAGTTAGGAACAATTTTTGCATACCTTGAGGTAAAAATACATGTAAACTATTTTTTTTTTTGTTTTTTGATCCTATAGGTTCCTAGATCCTTGTTAATCTCGTTCTGTAAAAGATTTTGATCGTTTTGTTTTGGATTTTAATCTTTTTAAGTTCTTAAAAGCTTGTTTTGTAAATAATATTTTTTTTGTAAGAACACAACTAAGCTATTATTTTGATTTCATTCTTTAGGTTGCTAGAACTCTATTGATTTCATTTTTCAAAGGTTTTAATTGATTTTGAATCAGATTTGGATCGTTCTTCATTAATTTTAGGATAGTTTTAGAAGAATATGATGCAAAAGTGATTTGTCTTCAATTCTATATAATTTTGAAGACTTGAATCATTGGTTTTGAATCCATTTTGCATTATTAATACATGTAAAACTATGTTTTTAATGAAGAATCAAGAGTTTTAAAAGAGGGTTTTATTTCTAAAATTGTAAAGGCTACTTTAAGAATTGTTTTGATCTTCTAAATAATTTTAGAGGTAATGATCTACTGTTTTGCAAAAAGTTATATGTCTAATCCTTTTGATTTATTCTTAGTGATTTTAAATCCTATTTTATAAAGAAAAGTGTTGATTTTTACGTCCAATCATTAGGAATTCTTAAGAGTACTAGTTTGGACAAATTTGATATGTTTTGAAAAGATGTTCTATAGATCATGCCTAGTTGGCTTAAGCATGTTCTTATATGTTATTTTGACTTAAGAATGTAAATAATTGTTATATGTTGCTTCCATGACTTATATGATTTGATTAAAATTGCAAGAGAATGATATGTATTGTTAAAAAGCCACTTTGCCCATCAAAAGGAATTATTGATGGAATCCTTCTCACCTGGGCATAATTGGTGCGAATTGTTATGGATCCTTACTAATTGTCACATAGAAGGTAGTAATAACCCTTCTCATCGGAGTATAATCGGTGTGAACTGAACCCTTCTCACCTGGGTTTAAATGGTGCGAACTAGACCCTTCTCACTAGGGTTAAATGGTGCAAACTGTTTTATGTTCTGACTTAATAACAAATATATATTTTGTTCTGTATTGTATTGATTATGATATGAAATATGATCTGATCTATTTTGTTTTATAAATGTAAAGGTATATGTTATCACCAATTTCTGTTTTGTACATGAAATTATAATTTTTAATAAATGTTTAGTAATGTATAAGATTAATTTATGAACTGTTATGCATATTGAATTGTAAATAGAAAAGGTATTTGTTTAGTTTATGAAATCGTGCTAAGATTTGATCCACTACTTCCATAGTTTACTATTTTCTTGCTAAGTATGTCAAACTTACCCCAATTTGACACCATAGATGATGAGGAGATCGTAGAGTAGCAGTTCCAGATAGAGCGAGCTAGTAACCGAACACTTGTTTATTTCAGATGTTTGGATTAGAGACTTTATTTATTTCAGTTAAGTTATATTAGTTTGAATTTTAAGAAATGTAATAAGTTAGAGATTTTTAGTATTTGATTTCAATTGATGACTTTGATTATGTCAGACTATTTATTTAATTGAATGAGAATGTTAGACATTGTTTATGAATTATTTATAGAATTATGGTTTATAAGTTATGAGATTTTATACAGATCAGACTTATGGGAATGTGATTAATTATGTGATCATTGAAAAATGATTGATGTATTATTCTGCTGCATATGAATGTAAAGTAAGCGAAAAATTTATACAAATTAAGAATGATTGAATGAAAAGTGAATTGATGTGTTAATGTCACGTGTTGAAATTCATGGCCTTACTAGTATGGGTTTTAGGGCATGACATTGACGCCCTGGGGGATTTTTCTAGGCTAACCCTTGATGCCATAGGGGATTTTTACGGGTTAACCCTTGATGCCTTGGGAGATTTTTGCTGGCTATATTAGTCTTATGACCCTTTCAAGTACCCAATCACCAAGAATTAATGGGTGAAGACGACACTTTGTATGATTTCAGTTTTGTCAGACCTTACACGAGTTTTATGATTTCAGTTTTGTCAAAGACTCTACACGGGTTTTATGATTTCAGTTTTACCGGAGACCCTACATGGATCACTTAATTTTAGATTTGTCAAGGGCCCTATGTGGGCTAATTTGTTGATTTGATCCAAGGCATGTTTTGTTAGAAACCCTTCGTGAGTCTATTAGCTAAGACAGCTTACTTGGGAGGTGTTAAGGCCTATTATGTATGAGTATTTTGTAGTAAATAGTTGCATTGAATGTTGCACTTTCCTTATGAGCTACACATTACCGTATCAATTATGGACTTATGTTTGACTTGACTTTAGTACTTTTGATACCCTTGTTAAAATTTGATTATCATTGTATCTAGTTTGATTCATATCAATTACACATGTTATGATTTGGTATTGAATCATACTCGTGCAGATTCGATTTATTCCGTGAGACATTATGTATGTTCTCTCACAGGCTTTATAGCTTACCCATGTTTTTACCACCCCTTTCAGATGATGCACTAGTACAAGATCTCTTGTAGGTTTAGCCCCATTGATGGCTTATGGCAACGAGAAGGCCCTTTCATTTAGTTTTTTTCTGTTCATTTTGTTCCCAACACACTTCATGTATGATACGGGGATTATTGAGTTAGGATTTCTTGGGATATTTATGGCTTTATTTGAGACAAATTTATGTTGGCCAGTTGGATGGCTTATTGACGATACATTTATACTAAAGATTAGTAGTTTATTTGTTATGGATATTTGGAGGTTTCTTGTCATATTCCACTGAACTTGTTGATAAAGACTTTACTTTATGTTTATGTTTCCACTATGAATGTTGTTGGTAATTGAGGATATTTAATTGGATAAAAGAAAAAAAAATGTATGTTGCTATTTATGTATGTAAGTTAAGTAAGGACTCCTTCCACAAGGAAAGAGTCGAAATGCGTCATACTTCGAGATCCGTGATGCTGTGCACGTGTGCTTCCACATTTATAACTCTACTTTTCTGCGTGTGGGTTTTGGAGCGTGATACTTTATAACCCTGGAGATCCTTATATAGGTTGGCTAGACTAACCTTAAACACCCTTTATGTGGGTTGCCCCTCATTGGGCCCGGGGACCCCTTTGTGGGTTGGCCATTTGGCCCTTAAGTACCCAATCACCGGGTCACATCAATACTGAAGATGGTCACAACACCCTAGTATTTATGACTCCCTCAGGTACCCAATCACCAAATCACATCAATGGGTGAAGAAGACCTTAGTGGCCCAACATATGCTATTAGATTTGTCAGAGACTCTACATGGGTTTATGGTTTCAGATTTGTTGGAGACCTTACAAGGGTTACATAGTTTGGTTTTGTCGGAGACCCTACATGAGTTATATGGTTTGAATTCGGTTTTGAACCTATCATGAACCCCTCGTGAGCTTATTGTATTTGGTTTCAGTATCGAACGGAGACCCTCATGGGTTGGCACATGGCATATAGTATATATCTTATCTTATATACATATATATGTAGAGCACATGGCACATGTCATATAACATGTAGCATATAATACATGCATGATTTGATTGTTTTGTTTTGGACACTCTCTTTGTATTTTGAAGTATGAATATGCTTGATTCATAGTAGAAATACATGCATAGCACAGTTGATGCACCCATATATGTACCTTGATCCTCTTTACATTGGATAATCCTATCTATTGTTGTACTTTCTTTTCTTCCTTGTGTTGTGTAAATTGTGTACCCTCCTATTGAGCTCGCTAAGCTTATCCCAATTGACACCCTCTTACAGATGAGGAGTAGATGGATAAGTACCATTCATTGCCGCTCGGGACATGGGCATGAATAAGGAATTGGGCGGTTTGGCCCATGTCATTACATTTCATTTTTTAGTTTACATTTTGACAAGAGATGTATTTCTTCTTTGTACTTTGGATGGGATTGTTGGGCGAGACTTTTGTATATGGTTATGGGTATGTTTAGGCCCCCTTTATTTTGGTCATTGGAGATTTTAGACATGATATGTATATATACCCCTACACTTGATTTTGTTTATTGTTATTATTATTCCATTGTGATGTGTTAGATTAAATGGACTTGAATGGATAAAATGAAAGAAATCAATGTACATGAAAAGGGAAGTGAATAGGAATAAGGGGTGCCATACTCCAAACACAGGATCTCTTCGTTATGAGATTTAGGTGCGGGGTGTGTTATCCATTGTCATAGATTTGGATTTGGGTTCACATCGTGGCCTATGGATTTGAGTTGTGATAATTGGTATTAGAGACAAGTTTGATAGATTTTGTAGACAATCTAAGTTATTTTGGAGTTAATGAATGAGTTTTTGGATAAGTTACCAAAAATGTATAAGGATTGATTGATTATTCATGTTTGAGGATTGATTAAAATTTACTATTCATAAATTTCAAGTAGCTTAGAGATAAGTTGAGGATTATTGGATACAAGTACTGAGACTATAATTTGTCTTGCTTTTAGGAGAAAGAATGCTTCCAAGGAGAGGCACTCGTTCTGATTCGTCTACTACTACATTGCTAGACAACAACGCCCTAGCTAGATTCTTAGGAGCGATTAGAGAGTTGGCTGGCATGGTTAGAGAGCCTCACAGGTGATAGCCTTAAGAGAGGACTGCTAGAGATGGCAATGATGCCTATGAGTGGTTTCGCTATATGGGACCATCAAAGTTCATAGGGACCTCTAACACCATGGGAGCTGAGAACTGGATTATGTAGATCAAGAAGATCTTTGCCGTCACCGAGTGCTCCTCAGAGTAGAAAGTGTCCCTTGTTGCCTTTGTTCTAAAAGGTGAAGCACATCATTGGTGGAGAGCCACCCAAGACACCCTCACATATGACACTACTGAGCCACCTACTTGAGACATGTTACTTCATTCTTTTTGCGAGTACTTCATTCTGGAGGGTATAAGAAATGAGAAAATGGCAGAGTTTATCAAGTTTACATAGGGTGGTAGAACTCTTCTCTAGTACAAGAAGAAGTTCATAGAGTTGGCCCATTATGCACCACTAATAGTGGGAGACGATGACACTAATGCTAAGAAGTTCCAAATGGAACTTAGACTTATTATCCATACACAGATGACCACTGCATGATTGAGGACCTTTGTTGAGGTCGTTAAGATAGCTAGACTTGTTGAACGAGACTACAATGAGCTTGCTAAGAGCCGTGACAAGGGTGTGAAGGATCCTTAACTTGAAAGACCAAAAAGAATAGAGGACACCAACTAGACTAGCATGACTAATATGTTGAGGCATATCGAGGGTAGACTACCATGCTTGGAGCATGGTCATTTTCATGCTATAGTGTGTTTGAGGGAGACCGACATTTTCTCTAAGTGTGGTTTGGTTGGCCACATTATATGCGACTATCATCTTGGAAGAAGGACCAAGCCGTCATGCCTGAGCAAACACAACAAAAGGCCAGAGTTCTAAGGCATGTGTATGCCATCACTAAGCAAGATGCCCAGTCGTTTGGTCCATTGTCACAGGTATACTTTCTTTGTTTGGTCATGATGCATGGATCTTGATTGACCTAGGATCCACCCATTCTTTTGTTGCTTGCCACTACATGAGATATACCGGTTCTTCGCTCGAGTTGTTAGACTTTGTATTAATTGTCTCCACACCGTCAAGGAAGACCATGTTAGCAGAGTTGGTATGTAGGTCTTGTGTATTCAGGATTGGTGATAGACAACTGTTTGCGGATTCGATTATGCTTGACATGGAAGACTTTGACTTGATACTGGGAATGGACTGGTTGGCAGCACACCATGCTACTATCCATAGTTACTCAAAGGAAGTAGTATTCCATCTACCTGGTCATCTTGAGTTCTCATTTTAAGGAGTGAGGCATGACTCCTTTCTGAGTATGATCTCTACGATTCAGACAAACATATTTCTTTAAAAAGGTTTCCAAGGTTATTTAGCTTATATGATTGATGACTGAATTGAAGGAATGAATATTGATGACATCCCAGTCATTAGGGACTTTGTTGATGTTTTCCCCGAAGATCTCCTTGGTTTACCTCCAGACCAAGAAGTTGAGTTCACAATTGACTTAGTCCTTGCTACCACACCTATTTCTACATCCCCTTATCATATAGCACTAGCTACGTTGAAGGAACTTAAGGTATAGTTTCAAGAGTTTCTTAACAAGGGCTTTATCTGCCCAAGTGTGTCACCTTGGGGTACACCGTACTCTTTGTCAAGAAAAAAGATGGTTCGATGAGATTATGCATCGACTATCGACAATTGAACCAGTTGACTATGAAGAATAAGTACTTATTGCTGAGAATTAATGATTTATTTGATTAGTTGCAAGGCACCAAGGTATTTTTGAAGATTGACTTTAGATCGGGGTACCATCAATTTTAAATCAAGAAGGAAGACATATAGAAGAATGCTTTTTGCACTAGATATGGATACTATGAGTTCTTGGTTATGTTATTCACCTTGACAAATGCCCCTGCTGCTTTCTAGACTTGATGAATCGTGTCTTCAAATCCCATTTGGACACCTTGGTGATTGTGTTCATCAATGACATCCTTGTTTATTCCAAGATTTTGACAGAGCATAAGGAGCATTTAAGGATTACATTGTATATTTTAAGGAAAATGAAGCTTTATGCGAAGGTCAATAAGTGTGAGTTCTAGTTGGACCAAGTTATGTTCCTTAGCTATGTGATCTCCAATGATGGGATTTTTGTTGACCCCAAGAAAACTGAGGCTGTGGTGAATTGGTCGAGACCAATAAATGTACATGAGATTCATAGTTTCTTGGGTTTAGTTGGCTACTATAGAAGATTTGTTAAGAGTTTCTTAAGCATTGTGAGACCTTTAACAAAGTTGACCTAGAAGAACATAAAATTTGATTGGGATGAAACATGCGAGAAGAGCTTTTAAGAGCTGAAGGATCGGCTCGTGTTTGCACCGGTTCTTAGGCTACCTTTGGGATTTGTAGGTTATGTTGTGTATTTAAATGCTTCAAGGAAAGACTTATGTTATGCACTTATGAAACAAGGCAAGGTGATTGCATATGCCTCAAGACAGCTGAAGCCATATGAGCTGAAATATCCCACACATAATTTAGAATTAGTAGCCATAGTGTTCGCTTTGAAGATTTGGAAACATATCTCTACGGCAAGACATGTGAGATTTACATCAACTATAACAGTTTTAAATACATTTTCTCACAGAATGAGTTGAATCTTAGACAAAGGCAGTGGATGGAATTGATCAAGGACTACAATTGTACCATTCACCACTATCCTAATAAGGTGAATGTTGTAGTTGGTGCATTGAGAAAGAAATCTTTGAGCTCTTTATCTTGTTTGACTGTGGGAAGAGCATCTTTTTATGAAAAATTTGAAAGAATTAAATGTGGACCTTCACATTAATGAATTAAATGTATTTCTTCATACCTTAGAGTGCAACCCACTATCTTTGATAAGGTGAAAAACACTCAAAAGGTTGACCCTTAACTAGTGAAGATCATGGATAAAATGAGAAATGCTGCTAGGAAATACTTTTTGCTTCTCGAAGATGGTGCCTTGAGATTCAACAACTGTTTATGCATTTTGAATGAACCTGACTTAAAAAAAGATATTTTGGAAGAAGATCATCATTCCACCTATTCTATACACCATGGTAATGGTGTAACATGAAGATGTATCTTGATTTGAAGGGCTACTACTAGTGGAGTGGAATGAAGAGAGAAGTTATGGAATTCGTGACTAGATGCTAGACATGTCAACAAGTCAAGGCTGAACACTAGAGGCCAGATGGACTTCTACAACCATTAGAGGTTCCATAATGGAAGTGGGAGCACATTTCCATGGACTTTGACATGGGATTTCCCAAGAAGAGCAGAGCATTCTATGCTATTTGGGTGATCGTGGAAAGATTGATCAAGTCTGCTTATTTTTTATCGATCCGAGTTATTTATCCTTTGGACCGGTTGACACAACTATACTTGGATGAGATTATGCAATTGCACGAAGTCCCAGTTAGCATTTTGTTTGACAAAGACCCAAGGTTTGCTTTTATATTTTGGAGAAGTTTACAACAAGCCATGAGAACAAGCTATGTTTTAGCATGACTTTCCATCCTCAAATTGACGGACAATTTGAGAGGACTATCCAAACACTAGAGGACATGATTAGAGCTGGTGTCGTTGATTTAAAGGGTAGTTGGGATGACCACCTATCATTGATTGAGTTTGGTAGTTGGGAGCTTGTGTCACTAAATTTAGGGACTGAATTTTATAAGGGGAGAGGATGTAACACCCTGTATAAAATAGGGTAAGTTTGGAGAACCTAGACCCAATACTATGTGTCTAATTTGACCACTTGGTATTTGTGAGCAAGAGGGCTACCCTCGATACCCAAGAGACCTAGAAATGGCTTAGAATGGACTGGAAGACCCTTGAACCATTTGGGTTGGACTTTGGAGACCCAAATATAAGAAACCAAAAATTTAGAAAAATAAAAAGTGTGACCAATCACAAGATCTCTGACCAGTCAAAAGTGTGACCAATCACCCATCTCATGATCAATCATGAAGCTTGATTGATCACGAATAAGAGTCACAACATTTAGGTTTTCCTGTGACCGATCACAAATTTTTCCTAACCGATCACAAGAAGTGTGACGGGTCACACATATCTTGATCGATCATGACATGAATTTCGAGAACAAAAAATTATGACACATACTAGATGACGTCTTAAGCCCCTATTTGACCTCCACATGTGTGGGATATCATTTTAGACAAATTATAATCCCTTTTAGACCTCATTTGGGTCCATTAAACCATTTAGAACTATGGGCATCGTAGAAAGACCAGGTGGTTTGCCCGCCCCACTTCCGAGGAGAATCTCGCTTGGCTAGCTTGGGTTGGCCTCTGGAATTAGGTTTGGAGTCACCACCAACTTGGGTATTTATAAGTGGGATTGGAAGTCTGCCTCCTTTCCTCGGTTGTAGGCTTTTTTGGGGCCCGGGCCTAAGCACTTGGGCCTAGGGTTTGACTCTTTGGTAGGTCTGGTTTCTAGGGATTTGGGTAAGCTGTTTGGTTATAATTGGGGAAGGTGTTAGATACCCCAATTACCTACCATTTTAGGGAGGCTCCTCTGATCTAGCAATATTGGGATTTCATTAAATAGTGAAAAATTTGAAAAAGAGTTTTAAAAGAATTTTTTTGTATCATACGCCTGAACTTTATTCAATATGGTTGATCTTTGAGTACGCCTGAACTTGATTCCAGATTTGGAATTTAGGTGTACTTCCCCAAAATGGGCTTTTACAGTTTTATTTTACTAACAATGGTAGGTTTTAGGGCTACCTGGGTTTAGATCTAAGTTCAATAGGTCTGAAGAGACAATCAATCTTTTGATTACTCTCTATTTGCAAAACTATGATTTTTTTAGTACACCTGATCTTTCAGGCATATGCTTGATCTTTCACAGAGTGAAAGTTCAGGAGTACTGCTTTGGATGAGCGTTACTTAATTTTTGAAATCAATTCTAGATTCTGGAATTTACTCATGAAGTATATTTTGGTGGTCTTATGTATCAATGGGTTTTTGTGAGCTCTAAGACACCTGGGAACAGAAAGAGATGCCATCCTAATTAAGTTTGCTTGAATGATCAGGGTACGACTAAAATACTGGCACGCCTGATCTTTCACTCTATGAAAGATCAGGCATACCAACCCAGATGACCCCTGCTCAATCACGACGACTCATTAATCATATTGGACTCTTAAAATAATGTTTTTATGATTGTAGGGAGGTCTTTATACGTTAACATGTTTTTCCACTATGTGTTTTTCAGGAATCTAACAGCTTTTTTTTTGTGTGCTATTGTCTCCACTGGTCATGGGGATTTTTAGGGGGTGGGCGGTTACCTTAGAGAGACCTTTGAGTAGGCCCAGCCCTCTGGGACAAGGTGGGACACCCCCTTGGATTTTTCCAAAAGGGTGGGTGCTGTATTTTCAACGCAGAAAAGTGAAGAAAAGGTTGTGGGACCCATTCCTCAAGGTTTACAAATGAGACAGATCCCAAATTTGGTAGGGAAGTTAGGGGGTGGGTTATACATTCCCAGTTTAAATTTGAGATCTCAAATCCATACATATACATAGTTATGATATGAACAAGATGGATAACTCACTAAAAATAATTTTTTAAACAACAATGAGTATATTCAAAAAAAAGAAAAAAGAAAAGAAAAAATAACAAAACATGATAAAAATACTCACAAAATTTTAATTGGATGTCCAAATTAACTAACTAACAATGGAAAAAGAAACAAGACTGAATCCATTTTTTAGAGAAAATAAAAAATCAAGTACTGAGGCTGACTTCTTTATATAGTGTGTGAACATATTTTGGGGAGAATGTTGGGCCCATTTTTGGAGTCAGGTGACATCCTCTTGGGCCTAAATTTGGCATGTTGGTGGGTCAATGAGTCAATGATTTGGAGTCCAAATCACAGCTCCTTAATCCTCTTGGTGAGAGAGGAGTGAGTTTTACATTAAAAAGATCTATAAAAGCGGCACAGGGGGGAGACAAGTTGTCTTCCTTATGTTTCACTAAAAGGTGGACAGTTGGATTGAGGATATGGGACCATTATAGCCTGGGGGCCTACTAAAATAAAAGAGGAGGGGGAGAGTGGGACCAACCTAGCTGTGTGGTCTCCTTCTTCTTTCTTTTTTTGCTCTCTTTCTTTCCTTCCTTTTTCTTTTCTTTTTTGGATTTTCCCTCCTCCCCTTCCTGAATTAAGGGGGGTTTATAAGTGGGGACCAAAGGGGGTGGGGTGGCATTGAAGGAATGGGAAGGTATAAGGGTGAGGTGGTTGGAAGAGAGGAGAAGGAGAAATGGGTGAAAGGGAAGAGGGGTGAAGTGTCTAGGCTGTAGAAGGGGGGTTGAGGTGTGTGGTCAAGGTGAGGAGGTGGGGGTTGAGTGCGGGTGTTTGTGGAGGTGGGGGAAGCTGGTGGAGGGTTCTAGAAGGGGGGTTGAGGTGTGTGGATGGGGTGAAGGGGTGGGCTGTCTCTTATAC
>JAOXJP010254708.1:0-21634 GCA_025762735.1 Platanus orientalis | reverse complement strand
GGTCCGCTGCCCTAACTCAGTGTGTAAAGAACGACGGTAAAATCTTGCTAGGGGGCAATCTCCCCCGCCACTGCTTGGACATTGGACGGAGCCTGCCTAGTGGCTTGCTCTGAGGAATTTTTTTGGACCTCAAATAGGTCATCGATGTCGTCGACCTTTCCGGACAATGTTGTCCCCGGACACCATTGATTAGAAAAAAGGGGGGCTAACACGAAGGAAATAAGGGGGCTTCTATAATACTAGAATCTTAACTACAATAATACGAAAAAATAAGAACAAGTCACTGGAAATGCAAACAACGGCAATAAGAAAAAATAAAAAGAAGACAAGGACAATACTAGGTAAAGTAAATGGAAACAAAGAAACTAATTGAGAATACTTGGAAAACGAACGGAGATGACTATAAAGCAAAGAGATGGCTGGAACATTGAACAAGAATAACAAGTCGGGATAAAAACAGGTCGCCTTAAATCACCGAAGGGAAAAATGTAGAGGAGCAATAGGGTGTGCAAATTGATAAAGGGAACCAAACTGACCTTCGGGGGAGAAATTTATAAGCAAAGACCTCAATCCTCAACCCTACACATGTCGCCCATCTGGGGGATATTATAATTACCCTAGGAGATGAAGTGACGCTCGAATCTCGAAATCAATACAAGGTTTAAAAACAACAGTCTGATGGGATTAAGATTAGCACCGAACATCACGTTCGACATAACTCATAATCAGCGCAACCATGCCCCGTCGTATGTCGAGGCCCATTAAATGCAATGCCATCGTAACACCCACCCTCAATTATTGTAACCTTTATAAATGAAAAATGAACAAGAGTGCACCAAAATGGATAGTAACGGTTAGAAATAATGCACATTCCTGAGCCAGGTAACCCATGACTCGAGAATGAGGGGGGGCAGCTGATAGGGAGAAACACTGAGAGCCCTATGAACCTATGAAACCCTGACATTAATAAGACTCACCCAGGAGGTTCACCCTAATGAGACTCACCCGGGAGGTTCTCGTTAAGAAAACCTACCGAGTCCCTATGACTGCTAGATCCTCGCGATAGCAACATGAAGGATAATAAGGCCACTTAAGAAGGTTCTATTGTTCAAAAACTTCTCAACACCGAGCTTTATAAAAAACTATCAGTCCATTTACTTCCCCTTTAGTACCCGACACCTCAAAACCCCTAGGAAAACTCTTAGGGCGTGAGTTGAATCCCAAATATCCAGACACCAAAAAAGGAAGTCATTTCATTGACAACAATTTGTATCATTCATGCTTGAAGATAAGAACAATCCAGAAGCCGTTATAAGAAAGGAATATTCTCCATAGTTGACCAAACAAATTGAGAAGAAACAAAAGTGGAAGAGGCCACTATAAGTAACAACTAAAAACGGAAAGATGAGGAGGGCGACTTGATCAACGTAGAGAATCTTGCCTAGTATGCCACTACTCGAGCCTATAAATAAGGGCAACAATCACCTCACTATGTATGAAAAAAATTAGCCCTAACTGGAGCCTCATATTCTACCACTACTTGCATCTGACTTGATCGTCGGAGAGCTTGAGGCAAGTACCTCACTTGTATCACAGTTCATTTGCTCTTTGGCTTTGGTATGCAAGGATCATTCCATCAGGAACCTAGGCCCACTGTGCAACCATTTGACTGATGTTGTGACGCTTGTGGTTCCGGTGCCATCACCATAGTTTGTTATCTTCATTGTATTACATAGGCCAACCTAACTTCCATCTTAAGTTCAATTGAGTCTTTTAGAAATTTAAAGCCCTATGGTTTTTTTTCTTTCTTTTGTTTTTAAGAAGCTCCATGGTTTGGAGTGATAGCTTTTACTTACTACAACAAATAAAAATTTTATCTAACCAAGCAACCAAAAGGATGATGGAGAAAAAGGGTAATGAACTACTTAAGTGCTCTTTCTTGAGTGAAGTTTAGAAATTGAAAACCTCCAAAGCCTCAAGAGATCCATGTCAAGTTGAGACTCCTCATTTTTCCTTTAAAGAAATTATTGAATTCTTGAAGAAAAATTAGAAAAAAATTGCTACTACAATAAAGATGTTAAAACTCCAATGAATTTTTTTTGCCTTTTTCCCCTTTCATGAAAATTTCAAACCTGAAGGTAGTAATAATCCAAAATGCTTATTTACTCCCTTCCTCTTTAACTCCCCTAGGGCTCCAATTGATCACCTAGACTTTTTGCATAAAGTATTTGAAACAAATACAATTGTTGTGAACGGATGCAAACAACAACACCAATCATGCAATTTCAACTTATTCTTTTATTTAAGCAGCGTTTCTCCAACCTCATCTATGGAAATCCCATATAATAAGCGCATCTACCAAGAAATACTTTCTTTAGCAACAAAAAAAATCCACTTTTTTAGGTTGAAAAAATGATGTTGTACCCTCAAGGGAAACACATAACTCGTTCGTCCTATTGGCTTCTCCCTAAAATCAAAATGAAGTTTAAAGTAAATTTGTAGAAGTTTATATTAAAATGTATATATAAAACATAAATTGCCAGAAACCTAGCTCATTTAACAATTACAATAACAAGATATACCTGGATCTTAAATGCAATAGAATTCTGTTGGGGTAAATTTTATCGTTGCTTCTTTCAAGCCATGTCTGCTCCAGAAATTATCTCTATCTCTTCCGTTGAAATCCATTTACTTAACAAACTCTTTCCCATAGATGAATTAGTCGCAGGCAAAGAAAACAAGAATTTCAATTCTTTGAACGAGATCTAAAATGAATATTGGTTGTCAATGAAAACACAACGAAAAAGATCGTTGAAATTATTAGTTTCTTCTAATCTAAAGAGACCCATTGCGTAGAGAAATCCCAAAGTTTTTGCAACTGATCTTAGAGATTGAAATCCCTAACTTCTAATCAACAATTTGATATTAAAAATATAAGAAAAAAACCCAAAAGAGGCTCTAAATGTATAGCCATAAAAAGGGAGTTGCTACTCACACCGATAAAATTTTTGACCTCCCCTCACCCTCATTTTTTCCTTTTATACCCACTCCCCTAATACCTCTCCTACCTAAAATACCCCTCCCTCCCATACCTCCACTCCGCACCAGTGACCACTCCAGTGGCTATGACGCCTCCTCCGACGGTTGCAACACGCCCTCCGGCACCTCCTCCTTCTTTCTCTCTCCCCCCCTCTCCCTCTCGCCTTTCCCTCTCCTGCACTCCCCTCTCTCTCTTTCTCCCTCTTCCTCTTTCTCTCTCCCTTTCTCCCGCACCCCCTCCCTCCTCCCTCTCTCTCTTTCTCTCCCTCTCCCTCCCTCTCTCTCTCTCTCCCTTCCCCTCTCTTTCACTCCATTTCTTTTTTTTCTTGTTCAAACTGACGTTGTCGAGCAAGGCAACCCTTGCTTGAACAATCCAGCCAAGCAAAGCCTGCCCAGCTTGGACAGCCCAGCCAAGCAGGCATTGCTCGGCTAGGTTGTCCGAGTGGGGCAAGCCCTGCTTAGTTGGTCTGTCCGAGCATGGGTTGCTTGCTTGGCAACAACAATCCGAACATGTAAAAAAAAATTCAAAAAAAATTTCCTTACCTTCAGGTTGCCGCCAGAGGGGCCGCCACCGCAGCTGGCGTTGGAAAGAGAGGGGTGGGTTAGAGAAAGAGAGGGAGGGGAGGGGTTTTTTAGGTAAGGAAGGGGTTTGGGGAAGGGGTATAAAATGAAACACAACAATTTTTTTTAAAAGTGAGGTGGGTTTAGAAATTTGTGTGGGGTAAATAAAAGCTCCCTTAAATATTCAATTAACATGCCTACACAGTAATAAAGTCAGAGTGCGAGAATAAAGTTTTACAATCTAGAAAAGCAATATGAAGATGCCAGGGCACTCAAAAAAAAACTTCCATTTAGAATTCTAACCGTTTGAAGAGAGTCTGAGAGAATCAAAATCTTAGAGACTTTGACTCGAACAGCTAACCTCAAATGAGTTAAACCCAAGCCTAAGCTTAGCATCAAAAGGAGAAATCCCTTTTCCTTTTTGGTACATTGTTCCCTTCCAGCAACCCTCCATATCCACTACTCCTGCCCCTACTGCTACTGTAGACTCTCTTTGATGAAGAGGAGTTGTTGCATCAACATTAACCTACAAGACATCTTTCTAGACATCCAGACGGATAAAAAGTTTGGGCTTCTTTTTTAGAAAGCTTTTGGAAATGATACAACTCCTTTTTTTTTTTTTTTTGGGTAAAGAAATAGATATATTATACTATGAAACTGACTAGTCTATACATAAAATTGATTCCCAAGCTATAACACATTGTATATCTTTTGGGATATGTCCAAATGCTATGCTTGAGTCATTATTCTCAATATTAAATTTGGCCACAATATGTGCCACTTCATTCTTACTTTTAGATGCATGTTGTAAATAGATATGATCAAAAGATTTAAAAAGTTCCTTACATTCTTGGATGCAGTTCCTTATTTCATTAAGGCACTCCTCCAACGGTTCCTTTATAGCTTTAATGACTATCTTTGAGTCTCCCTCTACCACAAGCTTCTTTACTCCCATTGTAATGGTTGTGTGCAATCCTAGTAAAGCCGCCTCGTTTTCTGCCATAAGTGGTGTGCATATGCTTTTTAGTTTAGCTCGCATATTGAAACATTCTCCTTTCAAATTGTGCACAACTATTCCCATGCTTGCTTCTACTTTGTTGTAGATAGGGCTCCATTAAAGTTCATTTTCAAGAAGTCATCTTTTGGAGGTGTCCACTTCATGTCTTCATTCTTCTCATTTTCCTGAAGTATTATCAGGTTCTCTATGTCTTTTGTTAATCTGTATGCACTCATCAATACTGAGTTCAAATTCCATGGTTTTCCATTAAAGATGGTATCATTTTTATGTTTCCATATAATCCAACAATAGATATATATTCATTCACATAGTCATTTCCTTTCCTTATTTATTATCTCGTCCATTAGGAACCAAGATTTAAACCAATTTTTAAAATTATTTTCATTATGGTTAGTTGTTCTTATTGATAATAGAGATGTGTACCAAGCTTGGACTATTTCAGGACATGTTACTAGATAATGTAATCTTGTTTCATTCTGTTTGTTACATATTAGGCAAATTGGGTAATTATGGGGCTTCTCCTTCTAATTTTGATGCCTTCTATGTCGTCTTTCTCTTCTATTTTCTTTAAACTTGAGAATAACCATTCCTAACATATGAAGAATAAATATGGTGATATAGGGTTGCCCTGTCTAAGTCTTCTTGTGGGTTGGATTTATTCTCTTGGTGATCCATTAACTAATATTTTATTGTTGATTGTTCAAACATAATTCAAAATCCAATCTATCCATTTTTTATTGAAGCCCATTTTTTCTAATAGTTTCTCTATAAATTTTCATTCTACTCTGTCGTACGCTTTGCTCATGTCTAGTTTTAGGGTCATATCATACTCTTGATTTTTGTATGTTTTCATATAACTTAATATTTTGTGTGCTATTATAATGTTGTCTATTATATTTCTTCCTTTTATAAAGGCTCCTTGGTTTGGTGATACGATATCGTTCTTTACATTTTTTATTCTACTAGCTAAGGATTTAGATAGTATTTTGTAAAAAAATGTTACATAAGCTTATAGGTCTAAATTGGGTAACATTCTAAGGGTTTTTTATTTTTTGGATTAAGGTGATAAAAGTTTTGTTTATGTCATCTAAAGGTTTATTATGATTTAGTATTTCTAGTATTGCGTCAGTTATGTCATCTCCTACTACTTTCCGGTATTTTTTGTAAAACCCTACTTGAAATCCATCAAGTCCGGGTGCTTTCAATTTTTCCATGTTGAAGATGGATCTTTTGATCTCTTCTTTAGTGAAAGACTTATCTAAGTATTGCTTAGATGCTTCCGATAGTGTGGATTCATTATATATTAGCATGTTTTCTATGTTCTGGTCATTGGGGTTATTTGTTTTGAATAATGTTTCATAATATCGGTTTATTTCATTTGTTATATCTTTATGTTCTTTGTACCATGTTCCATTTAGGCTTTGTAGAACTAGGATTTTATTTGATCTTCGCCTTTCAACTGTCGACATGTGAAAAAAAATCTTATATTTTTGTCTCCCCACTTTAACCAATTTATTCATGATTTTTGTGTCCAATATATCACATCCTTCTTTGATAGTTCTTCAATTAATTTTTTCTATTTTTTTAATTTCCATTAGGATTTCTTGTGTGTTATTCTTTGAATGTAAAAAACCTAAGTTTCTCTTTGTTATATAAGATTTGGTTATGTATATTACCAAAGATCTCTTTATTTCATCTTTTTAATGCGTGTTGTAATCTTCTTAAGTCTCTTTGCACTTTGTCTAGTTTTGTTCCTTGATACTTTTTATTTCAGTATTTTTCTATTTGTTATTTACATCTTTCATCTTTGGTCCATATCCATTCGAATTTAAATGGGCGTGGTAGGAATTGTTGTCGTGGGTATAGCTCTAATATTATGAGAGCATGGTCTGATGTTATAGGTATTAGATTTTTTATTAATGCCTCTGGGTACATTAATTTCCATTCAAGGATTGCTACGCCCCCATCTAATATTTCTCTTATAATTTTTAGGCTCTTTCTTTTCCATGTATAGGGTGGTTCAAAAAATCCTAGGTCATATAGTCCTCCTTATTCTAGTATTTCCTTTGCCTCATTTATTTCCCAAGTTGGAATTATTTGTCCCCCATTTTTATCCTCCATGTTCCATATGCAGTTCAAATCTCCTATACATAGTAATGGCCATTTTATTTTTCTAATTGTTTATATTAGGGATCTAAAGAAGTTTCTTCTAAATATTCTGTTAGGTTCTCCATATATGAATAATCATGTCCAATGACATTGGTTTGTTCCTAATGTTATGTCTACAATAATATATTTGTTTGTTGTTTCTCTTATTATACAATTGATATGTTTTTTCCAGAGTAAGGTTAGACCTCCTGAGAACCCTATTGCATCTATACTAAGAGAGTTCCATTCGTTGTTAATTTTTGCTTTTTTTTCTATAATTAGAGCTTTGACATTTTGTTTCTACTAAAAATATGATTTCCAGGTTTTGTTGTTTACTTTGGAACTTGAGTTCCTGAACTGTCAACGATTGCTCGATTCCTTGATAGTTCTAGGCCATAATCTTCATCTGGCCCTTTGGGGCTATTGAGGGACAGCCACCTGAACCCTTTTATTGCAAATTGTCATTGTACTTTTGTTTTTCATTTTCTAGTTCTTATAATTTTTTATGTAGTTTTTCCTTTCTTCTTTGGTTTTATTATTAATTTTCCTGGATGTTGAGATTCTTTTCCTCTTTCTATTATTTTTTCATCTGGATTTCTTTGAGGAGCATATAAAGATAGCTATATATAATGTACATTCCAGAGAAGAAATTGTAAATAAATTTCTGGCAAGGGAGTTTAGAGTTACCTCATTTGAAGATTCATCAGAATTTTTGGTGTACCTTCTGCCCCAGCATTATCATTTGTCTTACTCCTTTTCCTATTTTTCTCATTGCTTCTATGTCCCTTTCTCTTCTTGTTAGCTATTTCTAACAGACTCTCATCCACATCTACTTCTATGGCATCTTAAATTTTTTTTCAGATTTTTTGTTAATTTTTTGTCTCACTTTAAACTTGAAGGGACTGTAATTTGTTTCACCAGTCCGGGTATAAGAGTTTGGGCTAACTCTACTAGTCAGTTCCATATCCGACCCATTTGAATTGGATATTGGTCTAACTGAACCGGTTTGGTTTTGGATGTGTTTTCATTCCCGATCAATGACTTTTTAATGCTTAATCCTTTGTTTTTAGTTATAAAAGGGGGGTTACCTTTCTTATCTCCAACCGGTGACTGCATAATCTCTTTTCCCTTCCAATTTTCATCTTCCTTCCTTATCTGCATCTATGGCCTATCCTCCATTAATGACAATAGATTTTTTCCTTTTGCAAGTGTCAGGTCATTTAGATGGAGTACATGTCTTCTTTCCTCTTCGGGTCCTCTCCAATGGTAAGATCTTCCAATAACTCTCTCTGTTGATTTCTTGCTTGCTTATGGTTGGATTCTCCCATGTAGGTAATCATTTGATTTTTTTCCTTTTTTGAGCTCTTGATTCCTTCATTGACGATTTGAATTTCGTTAAAGATCTTTTTTAGTAGAAAGCCCTTTTCTAG
Organism: Platanus orientalis; assembly: GCA_025762735.1. Lineage (NCBI taxonomy): Eukaryota > Viridiplantae > Streptophyta > Magnoliopsida > Proteales > Platanaceae > Platanus > Platanus orientalis. Next base: position 13,438 of record JAOXJP010254708.1, on the reverse strand, counting down.
CCCTAATTTTTTGGCCATCTTGATAAATCTTATTTCCATATTTGGGCTACCATTTTAGAAATCGTGGCTAGATTCACGAAATTATGAAAGCGTTTCTATCCGCCAGTTCTATGCCCGAGTTGCCAACTCATTGAAACGGCTGGTTTCCCCTGGTTTCGGAGACTGAAACTCGTTTGCCTCATCTCTTTGTGTCTGGCTTGGTCCAGTCGGTATCACCGGTGACTTCATGTTTTCTCCATGCCTTTGACTAAAAGGTTGGTGTGGGAGAGAAATGCCCTGATTCAACCCTGTTTTGAATTGATATCCTTCTTGAGGGTTAACTTCTCTCACATCTTCTTTCTGAAACCCCTTCTTCTTTGAATGGCATCCACATGTAGGTCTTTATCCATGTCTTTGTACCAGGACTCACATTCCTTGATTTTGTGGCCGATTATGCCATAGTAGTAGCAAAAATTAGGGATTTTCTAACGGACAAGAGGAAGAGTGAGATCGGGTAAGTTATCACTGATGAGTCGCAGCTTTGATCTTAGGGGTCTATCAACCCGAAGCCCTACCTTTATCTTGATGTATTTTACTGTGAGGTCTCTTCGATCAAAGCTTTTGAAGTTTCCAAATTTTGTAGAAAGATCTTTAGTTGCAGCTTCAGTATGATAATCGAAGGGGGCTTCGTGGATCTGGACCAAACAATCCAATTCATTGAAACTAACTTCAATCAAACTAATGCCTGGACGCCGTCTTTGGATTAAAATGGGACTATTTTTGTAACTCCATGGTTGTCCTTCTAAAACTCTCTAGATGTAAGTTTGGTGACTAAACTGGAAGATGTATATATCTGACTCTGTCTTTTGCATGTCTAGACCATGTTTAGGGTACCATTTCATTTTAAGATTACCATAAAGACCTTGATAGTGGACATACTTGTCAGTAGGTATTTTCCCCAATATGCATAGGTCCCACTTAATATTTTCAAGATCTTTATTCTTCTTCTCTACTTTGACTCTATCGTCCTCCATCCATAAGTTGTATATTTCCTGCAATAGTAGTTCTTCTTCTTCAGGAGATGTTATTTCTTGTTGTTATACAGATTTGGAGTACTTCCATGGCTGGCTCCTCCTTCTATGTCAGTGTCCCAGGTAATCACACCCTTTTGTTGCAACTATTCTTTGGTAGGGAATAGTGATTATGCACATCCATGTTTGTTGTTTGTTAAATTTCTTTGTATTTTATTTTTTATCATTTATATTTAATGAGATGAGTAAGAGGTACTTACCTTGATTGGAGATTTCCTATGATCCGAATGGAATCTGTAAATTACCTTTGATGTAGATATGTACCCCTTGTATATCGATTGTGAAAAGAGATCTGTAGGATTTCACTTGGGTGCTTTCTTTTTTAATCGATTGTGAGATCTATAGAGATTTGTTACCTGGATGTTTTCTGAATTGAAATATTTACATGGCTGTTTAGGGAGATTTTGTCCCAATATAGTAGTGCTTTTCGCAGATGATTGTAGGTATTCTCACAAAGGAGTAGATCCAACTCCTTAATGTACCCTGAACTATCATCTAACAAAATGTGACCAAAAAATTTGGAGGCCTGCTTTCCTCGGTGGAACTACTCAAACCAACTATCTAGTGCAAAAACTTGTAGGAGTTGTGAATGTCAACGTTGATCCTAGACTATGACACATTTCCCTTATAGTTTAACACTCTTATATTTATTGTGATAGAAGTGACCACAAGATCAAGTTTTGACAGTCAGGAAATTGATGGAGAAAATCAACAAGAAATGATCGATTAAAGGCAATATTACTATTACAAGGAATATACAAAGAAGAATAGTAATAGCTCTTCAAATATTGTATCAATGGTGGTGTAACAAAACAATTATAAATGTGTTGAAGATGTTCTCTCATTTTCTATAGGTATTAATATTTTGTCATTGAGTATTAATATCAAGATTTATATATGTGATTAGCCCATGTAAAAGAGTATTTTGATATGTTTCAAAGGAAGAAATGCATTATCTCCTAGGATGATGGTTTTCCATGTGAAGGAGTTGGTGTTGGAATGGTGAAAATCAGGATGCTTGCTAGAACAATTTATTTTTTAATGGCTCTTCAACATATGTCTTTAAGATGTGAAAGAATGTAACAACATTTGATTAGGGCTATCAATCCGACTGGATTGGGCCAGGCTGAGGTAATCAGCACAAACTCGGCCATTTTAAACAATGGGCTATGGGCTAAGTTCATGCTGCCGAATTAAAACTCCTCCCTTAAACTTTGGGGGTGATTGTGGGCCTATAACTGCCCCTAAATGTATGTTACATGGGACTTTTTGAATATTTGATGCATTGAACTATTTGATGAAGGCAGATTTGTTATCAATACACATACTTGATGTTGTTTCTCATATATATATATATATATATATATATATATATATATATATATATAGATATATAGAGAGAGAGAGAGAGAGAGAGAGAGAGAGAGAGAGAGAGAGAGAGAGGTGTTGGTTTGCAGCTTTGGCAAGCCAAAATGTATATATAAACAATTATAGCTAAAAGCCTCTTTGAGAGTCGCATTACTCAAGAACTCATGGCCTAAATTAGAAAACATTGCTACAAGTAAGGTTTTGGATCCCAGCATTGGTGGGTGCAAAATCTCCTGGTGAAAAACCTGGTGGCTTTTACCACGGTACTTAATGAAATAGCAGCAGATTGGATTGAGTTAGAGCTCTCATATTAACAAGCAAGCACCCAATCCAAACCTGACCCAAGTATTATCTATTTGATTTATGCCAACCTTAACCCAGAAAACAAAGTTGGTTGGAGCTTTGGTTGCCCAGACATGTATGCCTTGTGATTTGATGTACTGACACAGGATTGCCATGTAGGCAAGGGATGCCAAGCTGGCGATGATGCGGGAATATAGGGAGAGGCAAATTCTGGTCTATGCAGAAGGCAATTTCACGACGTCCCAGACACAGACATGGTTGCATGAGTTGGCGTACACAGCAAAATGAGAACATCAGAGGACAACACAATCGTTTGAGCGAGGATTAGTTTGTTCCCACCACAGGTGACAACTGTATTTTATAACAGCTCAAGAAGGAACAATAATAATCATGCTTTTGGGCTTACATGATGAGGCATACCTGGTTTCTAACTCCAATGATGACAGGAATTCTATGTAACCATTATGAAAAGGACTAATTTACCCTAACACAGTTGGATAGAAGGAAAGTGGTTCAAGGTTGAATAATCATTTTACCTACCATGCCAACCCCAAGGCTTTTGATAGTAATCCTCCTTGTCAGAGAGAGAGAGAGAGAGAGAGAGAGAGAGAGAGAGAGAGAGAGAGAGTCCAAGCACATTTTTATCGTCCGACCGACGTGGTTTTCTGGGCAAGGAACGTTATTTTTTATTTAAGGTCCAACTTTAGACACCTATTTTTTGGGGTGTGGAATAGAATTTTTAAAACTTAAAGAGGAATGCATGGAGAGAAAACGTCTTTCTCTAAGAGCCTTGCTAGACCCAAGTTTTGGCACCTGGTAAACAACCAAGTACCAGATTAAGCCAATAGAAGAGCTGTGTTTCATTTGCTGATCTTTTTACTTGAGATATGGAGATCTCATCAAAGGATTAAAGGTCTGATCTAATATCAAACAAAATATTATTAAGGGAGCGGATTGTCTGCTGGTGAATCAGTAGGAACTTCCTGCTGATTTAACCACCCAGCAACACCTATCCGATTTGTTTTTGGTAAAACGTCACTGGTTTTTTGGTCCTTTTTCTTATAAGTATGTGCCACAGTGTGGTTAAAATCAGCAGGAAATTCCTGCTGATTATCAGCAGACGATCCTTTCCCATTATTAATATCTCAGGGAGTTTCCAAGAGTGGAGAACGAAGAAGCTGAATTAGGTTCAGTGCATCTCCTTCCTATACAATCTGCCAAGCACCCATAGCAATCATCAAGTTGAGTTGCCAGTTGAAGGTACTCGAAAGACACAAGAGAGGTCAAAAAGGACATCAATAGAAGTATAGAAGTTGTGAAAAAAATGAAGAGATAATAGTTTCTAATCTAATATAACCCTAAATAGAGTGGAATGACGGAATAGAATTCGTGTAGTTCAGATAAGGCTTTGCTGAGTTGAGTTAGCTCTCCACTTATCACTTGCATTATACCCTCGTAGCTGAGAAACTAAGACGACAAAACGTGAAATATTGATGACAGGAACCTTTTGGAAGTCGTGCATAAAGGAAATAAAAAAAAAGAAGAAGAAAGAGAAACACACCTCAAGGGATGGGGATGGAGAGTCGATACGTCTTAAGAGCATAATTTCTTTCTTCACACTAGAACGTACAATCAATATATCTCAAGTGAAGCTGTGAAAGATTAGAAACACCAAGATAACAAGAAAAAAAGAAATGCGTAAGAAAAATGAAATAAAGGAGAAACCCACCTCAATGGATAGAGCGGAGAGAGTGGGGAGACCTCTTGTGGTTTTGGTGTGTTTTTTATTTTATTTTTTGAGATTGAATGGATAGCAATTAGTTTAGCACAACATGGATATAGCTTTTAATGTCAATAACCATTAGAATAAAATTTAACAAATTAAACAACGTACTAAACAATATTTATATATATATAGTGTAGATGGTGAAATCCTAATACATAGCCAATCGAGTTAAACTTCTTCTCTTGCTGACTTGGTTTGATCAGAAATGGTGACTAAGTTGAGTTGGAAACTCTTTTTAGCGGTTCTTGCATCTGTGTGGTACTTGTCAAAAGGACATTTGACGATCAAGTTAACAGGGTTTTTGTGGAAAGAGGTAAGTGAGTTGTTCAACATATATGAAGAATGGATGTCATTCCTCCTTTATAGAGTTGCGTGGATGTTTATCGCTTTTTTTTATTTTATAGGATTTACATCTTAACTGTTTTGGGGTTTTTTCCTCAGATCGTGGGAGGTTAGGATCTGGTACTGTTAATTCCCTTTGGTCTATTCTCCATAAAGTACTTGGATAGGTTTTGTAAATATGTTTCATGAGCGAATCTGATTAGGATAAGGATCCCAGCCTTGAAAATAGGCTTATTATGCTTTTGAGTGAAGAATATTGCATGTTTGACATGTTCATGTGTTGAATGTCTTTGGAAAATGATTTTACAATGTATGAGGTCCAAACCGGTATTCCTTGGTTCGGGTGAGGTTTGAACTGGGGTTTGGGTTGACCTGGTCTGATGTTTCCATATGTCTCTCTATGAGTGGTGTGAGATTTTTTCCTTTTACAGTTGCCCCCCCTCCCCCTAGTTCTTCATTTCTCAAGATCGATGAGGAATGGGAACTTGTGTTTCAAGGTTATCTTTTTGCTTCAAAAATTTAAGTTGATGGATGTGTATCCGTTAGGGATGTTGAGAAAATCCCCTAAGATGATCTCTAGTTAACTTGTGTCAGTTATCTTCCCATTGGACTTTGAGTTAGTGGACGGTTTCTTCCTCTTACGGAGGAAATAGGCGGCAAGACAGCTCCTTCATCTTCTCAACATAAATGAATGTTTCTCGCCCTAATGATGGCAAGGTTTGTCATTTGGGTTTTCCATCTACTTGAGCCATCTTCATATTTTGAAACGAAAGGTCTTTCCTTTTCGAATGTCTCTTGGCTTTCTAGATCTCTTCCATTATAAATTCTTTCTCCTCATTGGGGACATCACTTTCTTCCTTCAATCCAAACTTGAATTCTTTGATAATGTCTTCCTCATGGTCTTTTTCCGCCTCTCATAATTTTGACGCTGTTGACCGGTCCTCCGGTTGGCATCCTCACTTCTAGATTGAAAGCCACGTGGAGACTCCCGAGGACATTGCCTTGCGAGACAATGAGGTGCCCGCAGCGGTGACGGAAGGGGTCATCCTTCCCCATGATTGGGAATAACTGGATGGGTTGTCAGATGATGAAGCTATTACTCTTTCTCTATCCTTGAGCCTGAGGGTATATATATTGACATGCTCCTTGCATTTAGGCCGCCAATGTGTTGTGGAGCTGTCTCAGCATATCCATCTACATAGCATTGAGAATGCCTTGTTGCATGGTGAGAATGCAGCCCTTCGGAGGATGTTGGAGGAGAATTGGCAAGCGGATCGCTAGCTTAATGCTCAACTGGACTTTTTTCTTGATAAGTCCAAGCAAGCTTCCAAGGCCATGGATAGGCAACAAGATGAGCTACAGGTTAAGCTTTCCAAGTTGAGGGGAGAGCCAGGAAGGTCTGATGAGGGGCAGGACCACCTTGTTGGTGGTCCTCCTGACACTGCTCCAGCTGCCTAAAGAAGGCTTCTCTCTCTCTCTCTCTCTCTCTTCCATTTTTTTGTTTTTCTTCCATTTTCTTCTTTGTCTTTCTTTTGTTCTCGTCTTTTTTTTTACATGTACATGGCCTTTGTATTTTCTTCTTTTTTATGAACGAATGGAGGCGAATGCCCTACTTTAATGTATGAATGGAGATGGCTCCTTTGGTTGATGAATGAATGAAAAATGGCTTCTTTTCCTTCTAATCTTGCCTTCATATGTCTTTTATTTTCATGATTGTACAGTCTTTCTTCTAATGACTTCATGGTGAATGAATGAGAACTTGCAATGCAAGCCTCGTGGACCACCCATTTGCGAATCATAGCGTTTTATTGCTCCAGTAATTGGAAGTTCTCATTTTGACTCGGTTGTTCCATGGGTTATATTGCCTAATGATTAGGGATTTTTAGCTTCAACCAAACTGAAGCTTGTCATTTTAACACTGTAGTGACGTTTTGGATTGCCTAGTGATTAGGGCTTTTTTGGCTTCAACCAAACTGAAACTTGTTATTTTGACCCAATGGTGATGAGTTAGACCAGAATTTGCTGGGTAATGACCTTTTGTCAATCAATGGTACGCCTTTAACTTCTTTTTGTTTTTTTGTTTTTTGTTTTTCACATATGCACTTCATATGTAGGACAAAAATCTGTGAAAAAATGTTATTACTTTATTAATAGTACTTTCTCAAATGACTTGCATTCCAAGGCCAGTGGAGTTGCTTCCTGTCCAGTGTTTGTAGCTTGTATGCTCCCAAATTTCTTGCCTTTGAGACCAGGTATAGCCCTTCCCAGTTTGGGCCATCTTGCCCTGACCTAGGGTTTTGGTGTTCTCAAAGACTCTTCTTAAGACCAAGTCTCCTCTTTGGAATTCTTTGTTCTTAACTTTCTTGTTGTAATATCTTCTGAGCCTTTGATGGTAAGCAATATTTGACTTGAGCTTTCTTTCTTTGTTCTTCGAAGAGATCTAGACATAGAGCAAGGTGTTGCTCATCTTTTCTTGCATCTGTCATTGTTGTTTGCAGTGTTGGCTCCATTATTTCAGTGGGTATAACAACTTCCATTCTGTAGGCTAATGAAAATGGGATTCCTCCCATTGACTACCTCTTGGTGTTCTGGTAGGCCCATAGAACCCTTGGTAGCTCTTCAGCCCATCTCCTATTTGCCCCTTTCAAGCATTTCTTAAGGCTGTCTAGTATTGCCTTGTTGGATGCTTTTGCTTGGCTATTGGGTTGAGGATTTGAAGAGTGGAGTAATGGTTGTTGATGTCGATCTCTTTGCAAAAACTTTTAAATTTCCTACCTTCGAAACGTTGATCATAATCTGTAATCAGGGCTTTAGGAATTCTAAATCTGCAAATGATGTACTTCCTTACAAAACTTTTGAGTTTTGATTCTCTTATCTTGGCATAAGCCCTTGCTTCTATCCATTTGGTGAAGTAGTCTGTAGCTATCAAAAGATACTGCTTTTGACGTAGGACCTTAGGCAAGGCCCTAATAATATCCAACCCCCATTGTACGAAGGGTCATGGACTAGGTAAGGGCATGAGTTCTTGAGTTGGCTGGTGAGTCATAAGTGTATACCTTTAACATTTGTCACATCTCCTGACAAATTGTTACCCATCTTTCTACATGAAAGGGCTAATAGTAACCTTAGGTTATGGCCTAATGAGATAGAGATCTGCCTCCAATATGATTTTCACATATTCCTTCATGGATTTCAGTGAGGATGTACTTGGCTTCCTTAGACCCCAAGCACTTTAAGTAAGGTCTATTGTAGGACTTCCTATAAAGTTGATCTCCTATGAGGGCATACCTTGTTGCCCTATGTTGCAACTTCCTTGCATCTTTGTCTCCATTCAGCTGTTGTCCATGTCAAAGATATTGAATGATGGGGTCCATCCAGGTGGACTTGTGTTCAACATGCTTGATGTGGCTTACTTCTTTTTTGTGTGAGGTGCTCAACTCAAGTAGATGTATCACTGGGATGGCACACTCTCCTTTCCTTTCCATTGTTGAGGCAAGGCTAGCAAGAGTATTCGCATGGTTATTTAGCTCTCATGGAAGTTGCTACATTTCTACTTAGTTAAACTTTCTTAGTTTAATTTGCACCTTTTTTGAGTAGGTGGCCATTCTAGGGTATTTGGCATCATATTCTCCTTTAGTTTGCTATACTGCTAGTTGAGAATGGTTGTTGACAATCAAATACTTTTCCCTAAGTTGTTGGGCCAATTGTAATCCACCGAGGATAGCCTCCTATTCTACTTTATTATTAGAGGTTAAAAAGCCTAAGGTTATGGCTTATTCTATCTATGTGTCTTCTGGGGTCACAAGTACCACTATGGTTCTTGCCTCCCTTGTGTTTAAGGCTCCATCTACAAAGAGCTTTCATGTTGGCTTTGGATGCTCATTTTCCTTTGTGGGATGACCTTGTGCTTCAAGTGTAAACTCTGCAAGGAAGTTAGCAAGAACCTATTCCATTTTAGCTGTTTGGGGTTGATATCAAATATCATATTCCCTAAGTTCCATGACCCACTTGATGATTCTTTCAAATAGATCCATCTTTGAGAGGATTGTTCTAATTGGGAAGCTTGTGATAACCGTGATTGTATGAGCTTGGAAGCATAGACGTAATTTCCAAAATGCATTCACTAGGGCAAGTGCAACTTTCTCTAAGTGAGTATACCATGTTTCAGCATCAAGGAAAGTCTTATTCACATAATAGATGGGTTTTTAGCTCCCATCTTCTTGTATTAACATTGCACTAACTGCTACTGAAGAGACTACGATGTAGAGAAATAACTCCTCTTGGACGAAGATTTGAGAGTAATGGAGGAGTAATGAGATAAGGCTTTAGTTATTGAAATGCTGCTTCGCACTCTTTGTTCCATTCAAAATTTTTATTAGCCTTCATAAGTTTAAAGAAGGGATTACATTTATCACTGGATTTGGAGATGGACTAGTTTAAAGCAGCTATTCTTCTTGTGAGTATCTAAACTTCCTTGATGTTGATGGCCGATGGCATCTCCGATCTAAGTAGGGTTATCTTCCATCCCTCTCTAAGTAACCATGTAATTTAGGAACTTGCATGAGGACACCCCAAAGTACATTTGGAGGGGTTGAGCTTCATTTGATATTTTATGAGTAATTGGAAAGATTCCGTTAGATGAGAGATATGATTTTCTTTCCTTTAACTTTTTACTAACATGTCATCTACACAGATTTCCATGCTTTTGCCTATTTGATCCTTGAAGGTCTTGTTAACGAGCTATTGGTAAGTGGTTCCTACATTTTTTAGGCTAAAAGGCATGACCTGAAAGTAGTAGTCCTTGCTTCGTGATAAATGAAGTATTTCCTAATCTGATAGGTGCATGCGAATTTGATTATATTCAGAATATGCATCTATGAAAGATAGGATTTTGTGGTTGGCTATAACATCAACTATCTGATCAATCTTCGATAGTGGAAAGCTATCCTTTGGAAAGACCTTGTTGAGGTCCATGTAGACCCTCCATTTTCCATTCTTCTTTGGGACAATCATCACATTGGCTAACCATTATGGGTATTGTACATCACGAATGGACCCAACTTGTAGAAGATTTTCAACATCTTATTTGATAATGAGATTATGTTCAGGGGTAAACCTTATTTGTTTATACTTTAATTGGAGGATAGGATCGATCAACGCTTAGCTTATGGATGATCACCTCTGGGTGTATGGTTGACATATCTTCTGGTGAATAAGTGAAGACATTCTAACATTTCCTCAAAAAATGGGCGAGTTGCTCCTTAAACTCTAGAGGTTGTTGGGTCCCAATGTGGGCGACATAGTCTTTCTTTTCAAAGTGCAGTATTACTTGCTCAAGTTCTTCTATCATGGAGGCTTATGGGCCCAAGATTGATCATGTACATTCTAGGATCCAAGTTGTGGTTGCTGTTGATCTATGGTGATTGATTGTTGTTTTTCAAATTTCATGGCCAATGCATAATACTTTCTAGCCAATGCTTGGTTTCCTTAAACCTCCATCATCCCTTCTGGTGTTAAGAACCATAGACACTAGTGATACATGGAGGAGACTACATTAATCTTGTGCATCCATCTTCTCCCCAAAATGACATTGTATCGAGAGGGTGCTTCCACAACCAAGAAGTCTATCATTAATGTAATAGGTCTAAGGGATGCCGGGAGCTTTATTTTTTTCAAAGGCTAGTGTGGGCTGGCTATCGAAACCAACCAAGGGAAAGGAATAGGGTTCCAAGTCAGACTTCTTTTGGTTCATCTGATAGAAGCCTGAAGAGAAAAGTATCTTTGTTGAGCTACTAGTGTCAATTATCATTTTTCTTACTTCAACATTAGAGATCTTTGGTGAAATAAGCAGGGAATCTTCATGTGGATAGTGCACTCCTTCTAGATCTTGATCTCAAAATGTGATCAATCCATGTTGTTGTTCTTTAGGATATGATTCTGGCATCAGCTTGGCTATTTGAGATATGTGGAACGCACATTGTACATGTGCTTCTTTTCGATGATAACTCCTAAAGGCTGATTTTGTAGCTTCTCCTGTTCGGGGTCCTTTGTGAATGGTGTGGATAATGGGATTTGTGGCTTATTTTTATTGAGCATTGGTTGGCTGTTTGTGAGGGGGCCTCTCTTCCTGCGGGGGACATGCTACCTGCATGTTATTGTTGACAACATAGGCTTTGAAGTACCCTCGCCTCATGAGGTCTTCTATTTGTAGGTGGAGAGACCTGCATTCCTTCATCTTATGTCATTTGTCCCTGTGATAGGCGTTCTGGGCATCGCGGAAAGACTGAGTGGTCTGCCCGCCCCACATCGAGGGGCTGTGAAGCCTGACCAATGTGGGTTAGCCTAGGGCTTTGGTTTAGAGTTTCCACTAACTCGGGTTTTTACAAATGGGGTTTGACGTCTGCCTCCTTTCCAAGGGAAAGAAGGATTGCAGGCTTTACAGCTCGAGTTAGGCCCGTAGGCCTAAGGTTGACTCTCAGAATGGTCTGGTTTTTAAGGGATTCGGGTAAGCGGTTCGATTTCAATTGGGGAAGGTGTTAGGCACCCCAATTACCTGCCTTTTTAGGGTGGCTCCTCTAACCTAGCAATTTTCAAGTTCTAGTATGCAAAAACAAGTGGTTGAGACTCTTGCTTAATTTCTGATTATATGCCCGAAATAGGCTGTACGCCTGAACTCAATATGTACTCTTGAACTTTATATATGCTTGATATTTCATAGGGGTGAAAGTTCAAGTGTATTGCTCTAATTGGACCCTACTTAGTTATTCCAGTAAAACCAGGGACTTGAAAATTTTTTTGAGAGGTTTTTAAGAGTCTGTAGGTCTTTACAGACCACTGAACACACAAGGACAAAAATATAATCCCTTCAGGTTGGTATGCCTGAAGTTAGGTACACCTGAAGTTAGGTACACCTGATCGTTCATAGGAGTGAAAGTTTAGGCATATTGCCCCAACTGGACCCCACTTGGTTGGTGGAGTCACTCCAAGGGACTGGGAGTCTTCCCTGAGGTATGTTTGGGGGTTCTGTATGTAAGCCACTGGACATCTGGGGATAGCCAAAAAGGCCTTTTAGACAGGTATGCCTGAAATGACAAAGTACACCTGATCTTTCACCGAATGAAAGTTTAGGCGTACTGTGTCTGTTCCAAAATCTAATAGCCTATTTTTTTGGGTTTTTGAGCCACCAAAGGGAGTCCCCTAGCTTTGAAAATTTTTCAGGGGTTTGGATTAAGACTCTAAATAACCTATGTAAAATCCCACACCCATTTGAAAAGTATAAACCCCACTTTGGATTTTCCAAAGTGGGTAAATCCTTTTGAACAACGGCACAGACCTAGTGAGGTCTTTGGGTTGTGGGACCCATTCCGGGTGCTAAACCCATTGGGTTGATCCCAAATTTGACAAGGAATATCTTAACATTATTAAAAGACCATTGTTAGAAAATTAGAGCAAAACAACAAGCAAACATAAAGTTATTTAATAAACAAGTTGAATGACTGAATTTAGTGCAAAACGGAAACAACAAAAAAATAATTCAAACAAAATTATAGTAAAATACCAAAACTGAAATAAAATGGAATACAAAAATTAAATAAAGCATATAAATTATTTATCTAATAAATACAAGTAGAAAAAATAAATACAACCTAAATTAAAATTCAGACACCTCACTTTACTCAAACTGTGAAGTGTAGAAACACTTCAAATTAGTGAGCAAGTGGGGACCATTTCGGGGTTCAAATCAAATCCAATGCTTCTGAAAATTGGTGGGTGAGTAGGTCACTATGTCAATGACCCACCATATAAATTTGAAACCTTAAATCTCTGTATGGAGAGAGTTATGGCTTCTGCACCTCTGACTGGTCAGAAAAATTCATTAAAAGGGGGACAAGTTTGTCTCCCCTATGTCTCACCATGAGGGGCTTTCAATGGAGTTCTTTGTGGTAAATAGTAGCACTATTAAGTGTTCTAAACTTTAAAAAGTAAAATGGGTGGAGTACTTACCTCAGACTTAGAGCTTTCCCTTTACTTTCTTTCTCTTTTTCTTTTTCTTTCTCTCTATTTCTTTCTTTTCTCTCTTGAAAATATTTTTTTTTCTTTTTTTTTCCTCCCTTTAGCACGAACTTCACTCTATTTATAGAGTTTTGAGAGTGATTTTGAGGGTTGGGATTGATCTTGGGAGATAGGAGGTGGATGGCTAGGATCACTTGAAGTGGGGAGCAAGACTCCCCTCTCATTGGTGGGTTTAATTAGGGTAAGGATTTTGGCATAAGTGAGGGTGTAGGAGGTAAAATAGGGATTTTGAATTAGGGATATTTAACAACTTTGATCTCAGATGAGGAGTTTAGGGGTGCATGGGATCGATGGTGAGATGACAAACTTGGGGAGCACACAAACTCATTAATTGGTTGGAAGCATCCAATGGCTAAGGGTGTTGGTGCTGAATCTAGGGCCATATGGGAGTACATGGGTATTTAAAATTAAGATGTTTAAATCCTAGAAGGGGTGTATGGGGTGCATGGGATGAATGGTGGAGATGAATACTTGGAGAACACCCCATCTTCATTGA
>JAOXJP010254697.1:0-21634 GCA_025762735.1 Platanus orientalis | reverse complement strand
GTGTGTGTGTGTGTGTGTATGTGTGTGTGTGTGTGTGTGTGTGTATGTGTGTGTGTGTACACATATACACACACACACACACATATATATATACACATGCTAAAATAGATTTTAACTAGTTAGAGTTGTTACCTCAAGATTTTTGCCAACTTACTAAGGTTGAAATCGTTCTCATTCTTTTAAAAGTTTGAATTGCATTCAAGCATATTTATTGAAAGTTTGGTTTTCCTGTGACTGATGATGACATAGTCCCAATCTATTAATTTCTCACACATAAATAAAAGTTATTGCCTATGTGTTAACCTCTTTTGTTTTATGTGGTTACATGAGAAACAATAAATAAGATATGCTTTCTAACTTGTTTCAATTCATTTGCACCAGATGAGTCATCACTAATTATAAACAATGTTTTGTGTATGAGATATTCAGAAGGCTTGGTTATGGAGTGACAATGCAACTACAATGTGAATAGGTAAATGTCATACTTTGGAACCTCAACTTGTTTATAGTAGCTTAGTTTATTTGATTAGGAGTTCTGTACATATTATTTTGGACTTTAGTGAGTTATGTGTATTCTCTAGACAACATAGTTAATTTTACTTAAATTGTGTAAATGTGAAGAATACCTATGGATGAATTTGGAGTTGATGGGTAAACAGTGATGACATTTTATGGGTGTTGATATATTTGGGAGTGTTATTTGGATTTTAGATTATCAGACTGTTGAAGAAAGTGACATGGGGATCACTATTCATCCCCAGGCGTCCATATTATAACCGTTATGCTGTCGAAATTTTGGTAGAAATGACATGTGGATTCCTTACCTAATCTCAACAAAATGAGATAAAAATCAATGAGTGAGATGATAAGATTATAAATCAAGTTGATCATTAGACTGTAACAAGTTTAAAGTAGGTAACCGTGAAAGCGGATGAGGTGGGGTGCCTAACACCTTTTCCAACTCACAAACGAACAACTTACCTTAGAACCTTTGGGAGTTGATCAGTTTAAATGTGAAGTCAGACATTTCAAACTCTATTCAAATTTAAACTTGTTTTGTTTTCAAAACCGATGTCCAGTCACATCATTAAAAAGACTGATGGCGGCTCCTAATCACATGGGATTTTCCTGTGATAGTTAAGTCTCTTTTTAAAAGGGATTTATCCATCGTGTGAAAATCGAGGCCCACAGAGGTAGAAACATTTGAACACTTATTTTATGAGTGTGATTTTGCATAGGTAATTTGGTTTAGATCACTATTGGGCATCTATTCTAGAGAGTATAGAAAGAGCTTCAAAGAGTGGATTATTAAACAACAAACATACCTCTCGATATTCAAACTTGGAGATATAATTCTCTGTGTTAGGTTTTGGCTTTATTCTCTAGCCGTTGGATCTTAAAAGATCCAATGGTGGAAATATAAAGTGGAGTTAAAGACTCCTCTTCACTTTGGAAGTCTTTGATGGCTAAAAAGGGTAAAATTCCAATATAAAAGAAAAGAAAAGAGAGAGAAGAGGGTGAGAGAGGAGCAGCTGCTTAAGGGGATTCTTGGGGTTTCTTCAAGGGTTTGAGAGTGTGAGGAGAGAGATGGTGTACAAGGAGAAACAATATAGGTTTTCGGGTTGGAAAAATCATATATCTTTGTACAGATTTACTTTTTTATAGTGAAAAATCTTGTTTCTCTCCCGTGGACATAAGCATATGCCAAACCACGTAAATCTTAGTGTCTCTTATTTTTCCTGTCCTTTGATCTTATTTATTTTATTTTTCTTGTTATTCATACTGGAATATTTCCTGCGAAACACAACACTCTGGTTGATTTATAAAGCTTGCAACAAGAAAGCTTTCGACAACCAATCCATCTATGTGGAATCAATGATTATTAACTCCATAGCTTTGATCCAAGAGTATGATAGAGAGCACTCATCCAAAAATGCCATCAACTATTAAGAATCAGTCCCTATCATGACAAACTTATCCCATATAATTGGTGCCCTCCTCCTAGGGCTTGGTTGAAATTAATGTAGATTGAGTGTTGCCACTTTCATTGATTACTTTCAGCAAATTTTTGAGGTATGCATTAAAAGAGCTCCAAGTGTGTTCAGCAGCAGCGGCAAAGGCATGGAGTTTTTTTTATTAGTTCGAAGCTTGCCCAAGATACTAATTCTAAGTCAATTACTATGAATGGCGATTGCCTCTCAATTGTCAACCTTTTAAATGACTCGGCTAATCATCCTCCATGGAGAATCAGAAACATTATTTAGTATTGTAGAAATATTTTCTCCTCCTCTATTAATATTCAAATCTTTTATACTCCTAAAGCCAGCAAAAAGGATCCTCCTTGAAATGGAGGCAAAGAAATCCATCAGTTTTCTCACATGTGAACCATGAAAAGAAAAAAGATCATGTGTGAATGAATGTGATGCAAATTTTTGGACTAAGGTAGTGAGAGGTATTAGTCTTTATTTTTTATTTGTGAAAATTCATGAAATACTATGGGACGATCATTGGTTACGAGGTTAATATTTTTAATTTCTACGATCAACTTATGAGATAATATTCTTTAAGAATAGGATTTTGATTTAAGTGGGATATTGTGTTTTGCAAATTTTAGAGCTTGTGAAGATTTCTCAAGATAAACTTGTCTGCTCCATATAATACATGAAAAGTTAACAATATGGACTTTTGATTGTTTAAAATTTACTTATAATTTGATTAAAGTTTCCATTGTTGTTGTTATAATTGAGGGAAAACAAGTTCTTAACGAAAATGAATCATTGATTGCACATTAATAACTTCTCTTGCCAACAAGTCTTCTACTCCTAGTACTTTTTAGGATTTGCTATAGAAAAGGTGAAATCTCTACATACAAAAGTTAAAGATTTGGTCAATTATATTATCAAGCCTCCTAGACTGATGGAATTACTTGAATTCAATAAATCACACTCAAGGTAATAAAACCCAGAGAAAAAGATTCTCTCTGGATCAAATGATGGAAGAAAAAAGAGAAATATTCTATACATCAAGAGAATATTCTAAGATAAATCCTAGAAGAACATAGAGAAAAGATCCTCTACGTTGAGCTGATTCAAGAAGTATGAGAGAAATATTCAACCATTTCAAGAAGACCTGAGTCGTTGCTTCATCTTTATTGTTCCTAAATACCTCAATACCAGCCAAATTGGGGTTGCGTAAAGATGAACCATCAAAGACTAGATTGATTGTGTTCCATTTGGGAGAAAGCACTATTTCTCACAAATGAAAGAAAGAAAAAGAAAGAGAGATTGAAGAACAGAGAGAGGACACTTAAACAAGAAATTAGGGGCATGGAATAACAAATATAGATGACATCGTTCATCATATATGATGATGATGAAGGGGTTGAAAGCATCAAAGTCAGAATCATCTCCATTTCCAGACAAAACTCCCACCATTCTCAAATTAGCACGCGTCATGATTCCTGACAAGGGTATTTTGATAACTAGACAAGGGTATCAATCATGATTAGAATTGACAGGACATTATTATTATTATTAATTTACATTTGAAACAGAGATGATTCAAACTAGGAAGCATAGGTCTTCAAAGAAGTGAGGAAGGGAAATTAAATGATCTTGCAAAAGAGTGGATGGTCTTTTAGATTAGAAAAAGTGCACATGCTAGAGAATCTACCCACCTCAAGTCAATAAATCCTTATCTCAACCACTTGGGGTTGGTTACGGGAATCTTGTTCAGCTATTCTACTCTATTTAGGGCTATATCTTTTATTAATTCATAAGCACTATGTCTTTCCCAAATACCTCAACCTAAGTTATTTTTTGTTTTCTTAGAGAATCTACTAGTATTTTGTTTTCTTTCTCATTTTTGTAATTACAACTTTTCATTTTTTTAAAGTCTTAGTTCATGTCTTATTAAGGTTCTAATGATCTAATTTCCATTTTCTTATTGTAGAGTTGATTTGTGTGGATACCCAACTTGGATCTCAAAATTTGGGACATTTGCAAAAATGGTTGACAGTTGCATTAGGAATTTTTTTTCTTCTTCTTAAAAGCATAAAATACTTGACTTGCCTTAACAATCATATATTCATTCCTTCTCTTATATAGTTATGCTTGAGTCAATGTAAGTAGGGTGCACCAAAACCCGGTATGCCTTTGTGATTACCATACCAATGTTAACCAGGTCTCAAAAGAGTCATGAACTAATTTATACAGATTGCACATTATTTTTCACTACCAAATACAAGCTGGCATTGAGGTGGTATTAAATTAGCTTCCGAAAGGGAAAAATTATGATAGTTTTAATTTGTTTTACAACTTTGGATTATGTAAATAAACTCTCACATGGCTTGCTCCCATGGATTGCCAATAACTAAAAAGTATACATGGACTTTGGGGTATATTATTCTCAATGGACCCAAACCCCGGTGCACATGGCCAATCATCTCAGCTACCTGACTAGTCAATTGGAAAGCCATCTCTTGCAAGAACCAGATAGGCCAAGAAAACTGGAACTTCTGTTTTTGAGGCTACTCTCCTGTCCAAAAGGTGTTCAGCGGGTGGTGAACCACTTGTAGACTTGGATTACATCAACCTATGATTATGGAATCTAGTCACCATAAATTAGCCACTATTAATTAAGACAGGATTAATCCATACTTCGACCGAGATCTATATTAGCCTGTTGTGAGAAGCATCTTTGGTAATTATTCTGTTGAGATTCTCTCTCTTAAAATAACCTTAAGTACTAATTAAGAATAAACCAACCCTTCTACAGGCTAGTGGTTTGTCTTGAAATGATGACCAGCTGATCCACCAGGCCTGAAAGAGATCCAAAAGACAACTCAACCATGACTCCAACACCTTAGCTGGGATGCCAGCTTAAACAATAAAATATAGGTTATTTTAAGGGGGTACAACAGAATCTCTACTTCAAAATTTGTAGTTATTTCGCTTCCCTTATTTGCTTCTTACATGTCTAATTTTGTGCGTAGTGAGTTGTCGTTGGCCTAATCAACCATTATTAATGCTTAATAGATTGGTGACTCACGAACCAGTACAAAAATTGCTTATATTCTCTTCTCCTTTAATAAGAAAATGATGATGACTAATTTGTTTTAATAATCAAACTTTGTTACCTTAAACCATAAAAACAAAAGGAGATGATGGAAGGTAAGACTTTAGCACCATCATCCTTATCCTATTGTGGGGCTAATGACAACCAATTATTTACTTTAGTAATAGAAAAATACATGAATGCCTTGTACGTTGACGTGGATCGAAAAAATAAAAAATTAATTAGCTTCAGACCAGTTTAGAAGCTAAGCTGAAAATTTTATACTACATGTTCTATGATTTGCTGTCATGCACATGGCCTTTAATGGAGCTACCAGAACATGGCGGATCTCTTCTATTCTTAAACAGACAAGCTTAACAGATAGATATAAAGATAAATTGATAGAGCTTTAAGAATCAAAGAGACCCATATCTTGTGTAGCTCTTCCATTTAGGGAGAAGAATGCTTGATTCTCTAAGTGAAAGGTAGATCTACCTTATATTTAGAGCCATTTTTTTGTGTTGTTGAACGGTTTGAATTGCTTCCAATTGGTTGCTATTGCTTCTCCATTGATTGGTATTATGATTAAGACAGATTAACTGCAAATTACGAACCCACAGAGGTGACCATGAATCGATTTTTGTCACTTCTTTAACCTAGAATTTAAGGTTATCTGTGTAGATTTTTGAGCATATTATATTGTATAGAAGCCTTAGACATGGAGATCGATATACACGGTTGATCTAGGTGCTCTATCCTTGTAAACATTAGAATCTTGTGCTATGAAAATAACAGTAAAGATCTAAACTTTGAATTGGGTTGAACAAAGAGCATAGGCTCTTCCATAATGAGGCATTTATAGAACAAAAGTACAAAACTAACAAGATTAGAAAGGAAAATACATAATATTAGGAATCAAAAGAACAACATAAATATAAGCCAAGCATCAGACTTGCCTAGAGGTTTTACATTCCTCCAATCCATCCTCTTCTTTTCTCCCTGGGGCAACTATGCCATTGTTAATCTCCACCGGACGAGTCTCTTATCCGAACGAAGATGGTCTTTTGGTGGCGACGGACCATGTTCTAATCCTCTGAAGTTCAAAGGTGACATGGCCACTTCCTTGGCTTCTAAGGAGGTAGGAGAAGAAGAAGAAGAAGAAGAAGAAGAAGGCGGTGACGATGACGGCGACGGCGACGGCGACGAAGAAAAGGAGGATTATCTCTATATTATCTGGGAATGGTTACTTATATTTATATAAGTGTTCTTAGCTCCTGTTGGAACAGACGGATGAAACAAAGGAGAGAAAAAAAGAAGATACCTACATGAGGGCCTACCTTCCACGTCTAATATTTTTAGTGACAATAGGTGTATCTCATGAGAGGGGAACCTTTAAAAATAAGAGTGGAATCTAAGGTGAACAATGTAAATATGGGTCCCCCTTAAATGAAGGACCTCCAGGGATTTCTCGATAAGTTGGTGAAGAGTAGAACTTTGGTCACTGTCTACCAAAATAAGAACTGTAGCCATTTAAGATTTGAAGTAGCTAACGTTCAATTCCTCACCATTAATTGATTATGGGGACCCATCGACAGTTCTATTTGAACCCAGACCATTATAAGCATTGAACCAGGTTGAACCACAAATGGGCTGGATGAACAACCAGTTAACCTGGCCGTCCCAAATGAGAAAAGACATAAATAGCTCTTTATTCTATTCAAGAGGCCAGCTGACCAGGTGATATATAAACCCAACTCTCCAATCCACGTGTACCACATCTCCTAGGGAACCATATCTGTTGTATCCCCGGTACTTGTAATGTGTGAAGTTTGATTTGAGTTAGCATCAGATTTTATTAACCTGAATTTGATCCAGAGATAACCCGAAAAAACCCAAATCTGACCATTTTTTGGGTTTTTTTTTGTATTGGACCAGATCTGAATTGTATCTGATATGTATTAGGGTTTTTGAGAGTATTTATATGTTTTGTTTTAGAATTACGTGTGAAGAATGAGAGAATCCAAAAATTACAATCGTCGTCTTTAACAGGGTTTTCCAGATAGTAAAAGTTTTCTTTGTAACTCTGTGATTTTTCTCAAATTAGAGTTTTTCACATAAATTTTGTGTCGTACGTGATTTCTATTTTGTTTTGCTTGTTAATTTTATTATATCCCGTTTTCTTCTAAGACGAAAAAGATAAAACAATCATAGCAGTACTCTACTCCACATGTTTCACAAACACAAGGGGGTGGGGTATGTGAAAAATGTGGAATAGAGTACCGCTGAAATAGAGGATATGGCTCCCGGCTCATATTGTTGACGCCAAAACCCCCACCGTCTGACTAGAAGACAGCCTCGTGAACAGTTGTACGTGCATTTGGAATTTGTCCCACATAATACTAGCGGGCTTATGCACCCAATTTCCAGCCAACAGAGCCCTACCTGGTTCATATGTAAAAAACAAGTCAGTTTCGAACCGACTTACATCAACCCAATATATAATAGATCTGATCAGTTCAAGCCACTTAAACCTACTGCATGAACAAAAAAACCCAACATGGGTGTTTTTTGTTCATGTAGTACATTCAAGTGGTTGAGCTGATTATTGAGGGATATACAATTGGGCAGGGTTCGAGATGGGCAGTTGTCAAACCTAACCCAAACCACCAAACTGATCAGACCGACCAAGTTCACTGTCTCACTGACCCAGTCTGAATCTTTAAGAGACTAACAACACCTTTAGCCAAAAGTTGCCTCCAGCTGCCCTCCACGTGTCCCGCAATAGGAGAGTGTTAAAGGGTGGCCCGCCTTAAATAGATCAGGTGAGACAGCTCGCACCTCTACTTTTTTAGTAAAGCTGCTATTGCTAATCCAACTAAGACTGGTCGCCGTCCAATACGATGGGTCGCTTACTGAGTTCCCACATTATGAAAGAGTGAAACCAAAATATGATCGCTTACAAGACACACAATTAATAGGACACAAGGTGTACGTGCAGCAGTAGGGACCCACAATATCATGGTTTCCACCAACAAGATCTTCTCAACACCTACCACTTATACAAGAACCATAAAAAAAATCATTTGAAGCCAAAGTCATTGTGGGAGCCACATATGAAGACAATTGAAAGCTAGCATAGTTCAAAAGAAAATCTTGTCAAGAACCTAGGCTAGTAGTTCAACATAGTCTAGGTTTCTTTTTTATTTTTCCCTCTTCTTTAAGTGTGAGTTGAGGATGAGTTCCCAAGAAGATAATGCAGCAAAGTAATCTAGATTGGAAATGATTTGCTACACCTAAATTTGTTTGTCCCCCGATGTCCTTATACCATAGGTTGACATGTGATCACAGTTTTGAGAACCGGATCGGCCATCAAAGTGGTAAGGTGGGCAGTTCAGGTCCAATCGGGTTCGACCATTGGTTTACATGATGTAATACAATACCAAAAAATAAAACAATTCATAATACATTATAAGGTTTATGACTGAGTTTCAAATTTTGACATACCAAAAAATATAGAAAAATACCAAAAAAATAAATCAATTCATGGAAAGTGGGATTGGAATGTGAAAAAACACATTTTTAGTTTTTTTTCTTCATAATTTACTAAAAAAATAAAAACCAGTTGGTTTTATTAAAACGGGGTTCTTAAAAAATCGATTGGTTTTCATCGGTTCTAACCGGTTTTGTCGGTTATATCCGGTTTTTGGAAAATCATGGTTTTAAGTCTTTAAAGAATCGCTTATGGTGTGGTGTCGATTCAGGTTTAACCAAGTCAGACCGTTCAATCCGATCCGGTTCTCAAAACTATGCATGTGATGATTTTTTGAATTTATTCCCTCTTTTAAATAGGGAGCAAATGTTCATTTGAACACTTTTTATGGTTTACGGGTGCCTATTTCTTCATTGGAAAACTGTTTTTATGGTTTTGACCCTATATACTATCTTTTGTGGGGGGGACATACGGGAACAGACAAATTAGGTGTAACAGATCCTTTTCCAATTTAGACAAACCTAAGAATCTTACACGTGATAGCTTGGGCGACAGACCTAAAGGGTTAAATGGGTCCAACCTATCACTCTCCATGTGAAAAGTTTCAACCGAAGAAGTCCTCTTTTTGAGTTTTGGATAATCTCTGTTTTGAGTCTCCATTTGAAATGGAGAAAACCCCGCCAATCTCAAATTAACACACAACATGATACCTGAAAAGGGGGCTTGGATTATGTGCAAACGAATCTCTGAGAACCGTGAAAACAGGAACAGAGGGGCTGACGCATCAGTACCAAAAAGTGATTTGCACTTTTTGGGGGGCACTTATCACTTTTCAGTGCTGATGTGTCTGCACGCTGATGCCGTTTTCACAGTTCTGACAAGATTCGTTCTCACCTAATTTTTAGTGCTGAAAAGGGTACTGTCCCCTCTTTTATTTTTGGGTACATTTGTTCTATGCATCCACTTAAACACCCTTTTATTCCATGTGTATTTATCCAATTTGGATCCTCTTCTATCCGTTTAAAGTCTTGTAAACATCTTATTCATTTCGGAGTGAAACACGTGATGAAAATATTAAAACATATGAATGACTCATTTTGTATGTTTTAAATTTTTTTTACTACATGTTGCATTAGGAAATGAACAAGACATTAACAAGACTTTAGCAAACGGGAGAAGACCTGAACTCATACTCATCGAATAATCCCTCATTAGGCATGAAGCTGTAGCTTGATTGGAATTGGGGGGACTTCTCTCCATTTGAAACGAAGATAATTTAAGCTATTATCTTTTTGAGGACATTTTAAATTTAAAATATTGAAATTTCATAGTCAAGGGTGTCATCAAGTGACGATTATCGATTACCCCTATATTAAACTTTATTTAGTTCTTAATGTTTATCTACTTTTGTATTAGGGAAGGGCTATTGGTACCCCCAAAATTGATCACTACACCTCAAAAAAAAAAAACTTTTTTACCCCTCTCCAAAACGCCCCTCTCCCCAAAACACCCTCCTCCCTCTCTCTCCCCGACGCGTTTCTCCCTCCCTCTCCGGCAGTCTCTCTCTCCTCTCTCTCTCTCTTCCTCTTCCTCTTCCTCTCTCTCCTTCTCCCTCCTCCCTCTGTTTTCTGTTTTTCATTTTTTTCCGCCATGTTCTCTCTCCCTCCCTCTCTCTCTCTCCTCTCCCTCTCCCTTTTTCTCTCTCCCTTTGCGTTTTCTCTCTTTCCCTCCCTCTCTCTCTCTACTCTCCCTCATTCCCTCTCTCTCTCTCTCTCCCTTCCTATTTTTTTTTGGGTAGAGGACGTTTGGAGGTGCAGGTCCGGGCAGAGCCCCCCCTGTTCGGATGTGGAGGTCCGAATGGGTAGGTGCCTAAACGGGTGCCCACCTGTTCGGACCTCTATGTCCATGCAAATGCCCACCTGTTCGGATCTCAACGTCCGAACAGGAGAGCCCCTGCCCAGACCTACACCTCTGAATGCCCCCTGCAAAAAAAAAAACAGAGGGAGAGAGAGGAAGAGGAAGAGAGAGGGAGAGGAGTGAGAGGGACGGAGAGTAGATAGAGGGAGGGAGAGAGAGAGAGGGAACACGTAGGGAAAAAACAAAGGGAGAAGGAGAGAGAGAGAGGAAGAGAGAGGGAGAAGGAGAGAGGAAGAGGGAGAGGAGAAAGAGACTACCGGAGAGAGAGGGAGAAATGCGTCGGGGAGAGAGAGGGAGGAGGGTGTTTTGGGGAGGGGTAAAAAGGGTTTTTTATTTTTTTGGGGGTGTGGTGATCAATTTTAGGGGTGCCAATAACCCTTTCCTTTGTATTATTGTAGAAGAGATACATCATATAAATGAGAGGAAATTTCCTATCCAAGATGGTATCCAGGACATAAGGTGACTTCATTTGGAATAAAATGGGAGGGAATTTGAAATTGCATCTAACCCCTTGCCTATTTTATTCCATGTGAAGTCACCTAGTGTCCTGGATACCAAATCCTGGACAGAACATCTATTGCGTATATAAATCTATACTTTTCCTCACACAGCATCCCACAGAACGAGATGAAAGGAAATATCTCATGCGGTAGGGAGTGATTAGTGTGCCTTTTGGGGGAAAACATAAAACAAAATCTAAGACTTGGTCAATATACATTTGACACGTGTACTGTCCTAACTATGCACTTAATCTTATTTTATTTACATTTCTATATAAATGATAATAGGATTATAATGATACGGTTGGAATCATTGGAGAGATATCATGCCATTACCAATCTAAGCGTGAGACAATACCTGAAAACCTGTCTTGACAAATAAACATGAGCCAAAGGAGGATAATACAGTAAACACAAATAAATAACTGTGAATTTATCAAAGTAGCCTTTGTCGGGCATTGTGCTTGGTAAGAACTGGTGTGATATCTCTCAATTTAGACCAGAGATATTCGAACCCATAAATGGCCAAAGCGAACGGAATGGATTCTCTCCTACCGCTTATGACCTGTTAAGGTCCTGTCTAACAGGTGACACTACACCAATAGAGGGAAAAAGTAAATTATAAATTTTGAAAAATGGTTTTCACTTTTTCCCACCAATCATGTAATGTCATCTGTTAGACAGGGACTTAACAGGTCATAAGCCAGCAGGAGAAGATCCTTTGTGCATTGCTACTGACAAACGAATATATTCCGGGCTGGCATGATAGCAAAGCTGACCAGCATGGACCTTAATACTGATGTAGCAATGAGATGGCTTTAATGTCACTTGAGAGGGTCATAAAAAGGGATAGAAATGGTTTTCTAACACAATGAACAACCATTGCGACTTGATTTTCTAATACAATGAACACTTTTTTTTGTTTTTTTTGGGTAAAGTAATACAATGAACACTATTAACCCCCAAGTTCTTCGAGTCTGGGTTTCTTATTTTTGAAATTATATCCGATCCTGTCATCCCCTTATAAATAGATTTTGAGGGTTCAACGGTATATAATTGGTGTTGTAGAGAATTTAAACTGGACTAACTAATCTTAAAATAGGTTATATGTGCGGGCAGATTTAAAGAAAATGGACCAGGACTTGGATGACTGTCGTTTAATGACTTGATAGATTTATGTGTTGGGGCGTAAGATTCAAATATTATATTGAGAAAGCTGAATACACCTTTAACTAAAAAAATCTATATTTTTTGGATAATTTCAAAGCTCTATATGAAGTTGAAAATGACTTGCACTCACCTCATTTCTAACCACCCCCACCTAAACTCCTAAATAAAGTCACGTAACATTCCACATCTTTAAGCTATTTTTAATTTTCTTTTTTCTTTTGAAGAACAAGGTTTCTAGGGTTATGGCTTTGATGCAATGGTAATGGATTCAACTGTTAATGTGAAAGAATTCACGACTGAGGCTAACACCACGTAATTACGGGATCAGCACTGAGTAATGAAGGATGAGCACTAGAACCAATCTACTGTGATCAAAATTGGTGTGATTAATGTGTGATCACGTCATTAACTGACATGTGGTGTGTATAGGGTTAAAAACATAAAAAAAAATTACTCTATTAAAAAATGCAGATGTCCAAAAACAGGACCCAAATTCAAAAACACATGTCAGTCTGGCACATATATCACATACTGGTTGCACTCATTTTGATCACAGAACATTTGCTCTCCTCGGAAGAGGACCATAACAACTTGGATAATCAAAGCTTCAGTTAAAACCCTGGTAAAAGACAACATATGGGAACATTTAGAAAAGGGGAGCAAATGGTCTGCTAGGTGTAAATTCATGTTTAATATGGTTTTTGAGACTTATATGTTATTATCCTCTCCATATCGTTAAAGTTCAGTTAACATCTAGCAAATTTCGTTAGTCGACACATGGGGAAAAATCAATAAACTCAACTTCACTTTTTCAACTGCCAAAGATGGCTTTTAATATTGTACATCTTCATGAAATGTGGTTCTAGTTTATCATATTTTTAGGGGTATGTGTGCGTTGTAAACCATCACAAGACGGTCTTGCGATTAGGAGAAAATCTAGATAGGTATGCTACGTCTTGAATGTGGATCTTAAACCTTCAGATAGAGCTAAAACTTGGGGGTTCCTTGCATGTGGCTCACCAACTTAGGGAAGTGAATCTTCATGCAGTGGGTTTTTGAAGTGTCCATTTTGTTCTGTAGATTGAACAGAATGAGAACAAGGTAAACATTGTGGAAGCCCAACTGACAGAGAGCTCAATTGGGTAAGTGAGAGTTGACCATGCAAGAATGCCAGAAATTTTTGTGCTTCTTGGTATTAAGGAGGAAGGCTGCACTTTGGCCCTTCATTTGAACCCCAACACGTGCACTTACAGTTCTCGATCAAAATACTCAGCCGTATCCATCCTTCTTAGCCCTCTAGCAGGGCCTTCTCCGCTCATGCTACATCTGTGATGCAAAATAAGAGACTGAGTTTGGAAGAAAAAAAATTGTTCAGAATACAGCAATTATATGCTTTAACCTGATGGGAATCTAACATAATTGGAAAATGCAATGGGGACTGCCTTTTATATCATCTTACAAAAGAAAAACACATATAGGTTCTGGTAACGTTCATCAAATGGGTGAATTCAGTAATTATTCGTAGGGCTATTTTTTGTTCTTGTATTGGTAGTTTCATATTTTCGTTTCTTTTATGTAATATGTCAAAATAGATGGTAATTTTGGTGGGGGAAATTCAACTCGTACGAATGAAAAGCCTAATCTCCTCCATCGGAGGACAATACTGCAACCACGCTACCAAGAGGGCATTGGCACCTCGGCTGTATGGTCTGCCATGTAGTAAGACTTATCCCCCCTGTGCCGACTGCCAAGAGTTCTAAATTCTTTAATTAAAAAATGCCCAAAATTTTTCATTTGGTGCAGTCCTTTTGGACTTAAATTTACCACCCAATAGAGAATGATGTGGCCAACATGTAGAGATTGTTGGCATTGATTTTAATCTACATGAGTAAAAATACTCTATGACACATTGAATCACTATCTTAAACAAACAATGATGCGATATGCATCTATTGTAAATGTAAATTACCATAATGATATTGATGTCAATAACAACACATGGTTAAATTTAACTTGTACGAATAAAAAGCCATCCCAACGAATAAACTCCTCAACAAGCAACCCATGACACAAAAATTATCCTATATGACACAAAATGCATTCCAACAAGTAAAGTCCCAAAAATGTGACATATGGCTTATTACTCACCCGAGTGAAAATTGCACAAGCATTCAAAATCTTTCAAAAACATCATACTTCATCTGATACATGGCAAAAATGCAAAATGATGTTTCACAGTACACGTGTTAGCATCATATATAATCTAACTCGTACATGTAAAAAAATCATGATGTACATAAAAAAATGTAAAATGACAGGAATGATGACACGTGTTTGACACTCAAAGAAAAGTTCATAAGAGGCAGAGTTTGATTCAAACAAATGCAATAGAAATTGTTAAATGCAGATAAGGATAAAAGAAGCAGGATATAATCCAACTACTTGAAACTTATCTGCACTAAAGTCTAGTAATAACAAGATTCTACAATCTCTCATGGGAGTCGGAATAAAGAATCACATACAAAGAATACTTATGGCAAGCAATTCTATTTGTAGGAGCAAAATTAAGTTTGTAGATATACTAAAGGTAGTTGGAAAAAATGATAAACTACTAAAAACCAAGGAAAGAAGTTGATCTCCAACAAGAACCCTAGGATTGCCACTTGAAGCATATCCCATAAAAATCATATTTTATGCATATAAAAAAATCAATCTTTGAAATTTTGATCTAGATACAAGAAATCCAATATTCAAGAATTCAACATGATTGCTACTCGTTCTTTGAAACTCTAAGTTCTCTACAACCAGTTCCATAGTCTTACAATAGATTAAGAAGAACAAGAAAAAAGATGGTTTCAATAAGGTGATGTATATTCCTTATAAATACATGATTTCTCTATACGAGCACATCATAATGACAAGGAAATCTCTTTTTGTTTTGGTAAATAGTGCCTTAAAATACTGCTGAAATATTTTTTATACATAATAATGTGTTTAAGATACTTTTAACCTAACACTTCCATGTGTCAGTCTCTTTTTCATCATGGAGACTCACATTTTTCACAAAACATTTGTTTAGACTAACAAAACAAAGTCTTCCCATAAATGCTTAAAGGAACAGTGAACAATTTTAAACAGGGCAATCGGGATATTATATGGAGTATTATTTAGATTTGAAGAATGATTGTCTGTGTTGACACAGACCTTTGCATCTACAAAGACATACAATTAAGGTTGTCAATCATACTGGGCTGAACCAGGCAAAGGTTTACCCAAACTCAGTCCGAAATGTTTTACCCGAGTCCAAACTCAGTCCAAATAAAACTTTGGGCCTAAAAATTAAGCCCAAACTTAACCTGTTTTAAAACAGTAGACTTTAGGCAGCTTAAATTAAAACTCTTTTATTAATTTTTAGGCTGACGGTAGGCCCTTAATTGCTCCTAAATACATATTATATGGATTTTTTTAACAGTTAAAGTATTTGATGATAGTAAATTTGTTAAAAATATATGGATTAAAAAAGAATAAAAAAAATATAGACCTATTATCACCATATAAATAAAATTATTATTTGCTAACTAGTTCGGGCTGAGCTGAGCCTCAGGTGAATTTGAGCCTACCCAAACTCGGCCCGAATAAAACTTTGAGCCTAAAAGTTAGACCCAAACTCAGACTAATTTGGAATTAGGTTGGTCCAACCCAATTATTTTTTAAGTCGGACACACCAGGCTTTGGGCCAACCTAGCCCAATTGACAGCCTTACATACAACTTTAATATACTTTTTAGCATAGTTTTGATAGTTTTGAGAACTAGACTGACAATTAAATCGGTATTTCAGGTCCAACCGAATTCTACCATCGGTTTTTGATCTAACCGTAGTTCGCTTCACATAAGTAAAATGTAATAAAATACCAAAAAATAGAAAAAATCATAATGCATCAAAGGCTTTTGACAAGGTTTTTAATTTTTAGACACTAAGAAATGTAATAAAATACCAAAAAATAAAAACAAGTCATGGAAAGTGGAATTGGAATTTGAAAAGACACATTTCTAATTTTTTTCTTCTTAATTTGTTAAAAATAAATAAAAACCAATTGGTTATATTAGAATCGGGTTCATAAGAAACCGGCTGGTTTTCATATGTTTTGTCCGGTTTTGCCGATTATATACGTTTTCGGTTTTGGGTAGATTATGGTTTTAAGCTTCTATAGGACAGTTTAGGGTATCAGTTCAGGTCAAACCAGGTAGGACCGTCCAATCCATTCCGGCTTTCAAAACTCTGCATTTTAGCCTTCAGCTTAAAAATAAATAAAAAAGAAGATTATCTGAAAGAAAGAGAGTATATTCAAACTTACCCCAATTTTATATTTAAAAAAATAAAAATAAAACCTTACCCTAATATTGCGTCAGAGAGACTACGACGTCGTTGGCCTACGACGAGAATGTCGATTGAGAGAGCCTTGCTTTGCCAGAGAATGGTAGAGGCCTTGTCCTTCCCTCCCAATTCTACTCTCTCTATTCCCACCCGCACCTTTGGCTGAGCAGTTTCGCATGCATTCTTGCACATGGGTCTTCTGAGGAAGGTAGAGAATAAGCTACGCCATCAGGTGGGTTGTTCGACGTAGAGGAGGATCAGCTCATCATGTTCTTGCACTGCATGAGTAAGAACGCATTGGAGTGCACCTGTCGACTCACGGCTAGGGTCGGCAACCACCATGACCTTCTTCAATGTCCCAGTTGCCCCCTCCATCCCTGGCCCCTCTGTTACAATGACCCACCACCACCACAAATACCAATCCAGCCACCACCACCACCTCTTCGAGGCATAGAATGTGTTGTTTGCGTGAAAGTCTAGCAGCCCAAATATAAATCCCGGTTGTCATCTTCTCATGTTTATCAGGAGGACAACAACAAACAGCCATTTAGCTCCTCCCATTTTGTGATTCGTAGTTTCAGACCCTTGTCGTCTATGGTAAAACTGGGTATGTTAGGGTCCTCTGCAGTAGGTTAAACTACATTGACGTGCAACAAGTGTCTAGCATGACATATGTACAAAGATTTGTAACTCTCCCCGAAATTTAGTTGAAAGTTTAATTTTTTTGCACGTGTCACATTTTGAGAACCATGTTAATATATTATCTTACTGCACAGGATCCAGACTCACGGTTGTTGAGACCTCATCCTTAGGACCCGGACAATGCCAACAAATCTTCACAGTTGAAATACTTTTGTGAAAAGAAAAGAAAAAAAAAATAGGGGGGAGGGGGGAACTACCATCGTAATTGAGACTATAAAAACCTTTTCTTTTTAGGATCAATCCTTCCTACATTTTAGGGGGGGGGCATACTGTAATTACCAACATAATCACCTGTGAAATGCTGCCACTGAGTCTTGAATGCGGTTCTTCTTTTCTACAGACGGTGGTAAAATATCCTTTTGTTTATTTGCAAACATGTCATTTCAACAAAAATACACCTTTGTTTTGATCCACTTGCAGCTAAGCAATTAAAGAGGGTGGACAATATCAAGCACATGACTGGAAATATCACCGGAGCAATTATTGTATCCAGATTTTTATAGTTCAGTTAACGTTCAACACATTTCAGTCGCCAACACATATCCAAAATATCAACAAACTGAACTGCACCTTTTCAGTTTTTTGCCACGTGTCAACCATTGAAATCTGCTGAACGTTTTCTGAACTTTAACAATCTGGAGAGGATCACGGGGATATCACCACCCGTCACAATGAAATATCTTTCACATTTATTCCTATAATTAGACCTAATAAATATATGAGATCTGACCAATTAATAAACTGAGGAGACACCCCTGTGGACAATATTTTAAAGAGGACAGATGTTCTGTCCAGGATTTGCCATCCAGGACACCATGGGGCTTCACATGGAATAAAATGGGTGGGACTTTGAAATTTATTTTATTGGCCAATTTCTATTAGCTGTTTCTATAGTATTTTTCAAATATATATATTTTTTGTACCATTGTACTTCTGTTCTTATGCTAATTTAACATAATGATGGCAAAGTATATACATGGTTAATCAATATTATCACCCTTTGTGTGTAAAATTAGTTATACTAATTTAACTATATATGATTATTTTTTGGATAATTATTTAAGCATATATAATAAGTGCTTATCTAATACATTCCCAACATGTAACATAACAAGTGTATACACTTGGTACATACCAATAAATGTATATAAATATAATAACACCAACATACATGCACTACAATGTACATGAATATAATACACAACAAACACAACATACACAAACATGAATTCGTTTTAGTTGAAAACAATAATGGATAGAACTGAAAAGAAGAGAACTAATTCTTACCAGGAGTCATCCATTTGGTTAAAAGGGAGATGAGTAGCTCTTGCCACTGCTGTGCACTTCTCCTTCTCAAACCATTTTGAAACTAATCCACATTTAATGGGTTGCCTCAGTCTGGGAGGAAGGCACAAGAATCACACTACAGTGAGTCCCAATTATGGAGATAGCATACCAAAATTGAATCATCAGATACAATTTTTTCTTTTCTAGGATCATGGTTCAATAAGGAATGCCTCACGTGTGCCTTTTAACTATCAGATTGGTGTCGGATAAGTAAGATCACCCAAATCTGCTGCTCCTATTCATATAACTTTGAATTCCACAACAATGAACTACTCAGGAGGGGGGGAAATAGTAAGCTCGAAAACATAGACAAAAGAACTCATAGACCTTAATGAATCAATATTAGTACTTCCACACAAAATATAGGCATCCCCAATACATCCGTACTTTTCATGAGAATTGATCTGTGCCATTTAGAGTTCAGAAGAGCTGAAAGATCGGGAAAGTAGAAGACCAAAGAGCCAGAACTGATTTCCTCAATATTGATGTAACTGAAAATCCATGTATGTTCCAAATTGCCATTTCCCATAAAACTTAGTAATAACCTACAAAAGGGGGAAAGAATTTACTTACATCCAGAATCTACTTAGATAAACAAAATGATACATATACCTCCACCTCGCAAGACATTCGCCACTTGAAACCTTCCAATACCTGAAGAAGAAGAAAACAATATGAACTAATGAAATAATCATGAGCATGGAGAAAACATTATAATTGAAATTGTGTGACAACATCCTACATACCTTCTATCATCAGCATATCCACCAAGTATGACATTTACAAATCTGTTGACGGCAGTCCTGTGGAAAAAAAACTGCTGATTTGTGGCCCTCAGTAAAATTAGCCACCACTGGTGTCTACATATATATATTTACACAAATTCCTGGATTTATGATAACAAATGGGAGGGGGGAAGGGGGCATCATCACCGAGATGGTTCTAAGGCCCCAAAATGAAGGCTTGTATTTCTGCCCAACTAGAGACTGTATAAAGAAGGCCAGATAGCCCCTTCCAATTAGAAGAATCGCCTTCAACAAATGCTTTCTGTTTCTTCACCAAACCAGAGAACAATGGAACGAAAGAAACACCAAACTGATTCCCCACCCTCCTTAGACTTGAGCTCGACCCAACCACGATGCCTACATCTGCTTCCAGCAGGCAAAGCAAGTCACCCACTGAGTCTCCAATGTAAATAGACAGGTGTTTGTCATCATCAGTACACTTCTTTAGAATGTCCCTGAAAGCTTGAACCTTGTCCATGGGAGACTCCACCTTCTTAACAATCTCACCAGTGGAAATGGATTCTTTGTACGTGAACTCATTCGCCTGTACATTCAAAACATCTAAACCCCCTGTTCAACAGAATAAGTATAAATCTTTAGATTGTCTTTTCAAACAATAATTCTTAGGAGGAAAGAATAATTTTGCAGACAATGTTTTAAGTATCAGTATATATCGGCCACTACAGGCCAACACATATCATTATTGATGGGGGAGGGGATATGATATCTCCCATAAGTTTTAAAAATTCTCTGTAGTGCCAATATGTATCAGCATATTGATAAGTTTTGCAACCTCTTTATAAAAGGCCCAATTCTGTTGATATGTTGATACTGTATCGACAACGTATCGACGACCGAACCCTACCTTATCACCCTTGTAAAAAATTGCTCCAAAACCTCTTTTTTTCTTTCATTCTTTCTTTCTTTCTTCTTCTTCTTCTTTTTTTTTTTTTGGGTAGATCAAGCTACTAGGAGGCAAATATAGGACTCCACTTCAGTCCTTTTTCGGAAAAAAAACATGGATTTTGGAAGGGTTAGAAGCCAAATCGCCAACAACTTTAGTAAGTCCCTTATTTTAACTCCAATCATCTTAGGTTTTTTATATGTTATACACATGGAAGATCTACACTTCCCTGGAGTATAAAATTATTTTTAGAAAGTAATAGCATTTATTTATTTATTTTAAAAAATTAGAAAAAAATAAAGAAAAAAAAAATACCAAATGGGCATTGTTTGGTCTACTCTTTTGTGTGAGATACTACAACCCATGATCTACATAATATGTCAATTTGGTAGATTTCCGAAATAAAAAAAAAAATTATATATATATATATATACTAAGCATAGTATATATATACTAAGCATAGTAATAAATAAAAAATACTAAAAATACCAAAAATTTGAAAAAAATGTACTAAGCATAGTAGAATGCATTGAAACATACTGTGTATATTTCTCTTAATTTCAATGTGTTTGTTTTTCTGTAATTTTTATTTGTTTATATTTTTAACAAACAAATTATATTAAAATAAAAAAATCTAAAAATTATAGAAAACATGGTAGAACATATACATATGTTTCTCTGTGTTCTATTTTTTTTAATTATATCACATTTTTCAATAAGATTTATTAAAAAATTGAGAAAAATGAAATATAAAGAAATGGTAGAGCTATTCATAGGCTTTAGCATGTTATAAACTTATATGTACACATCATGTGAATTTAGAGAATGTTTGCATTCATAGAATTTCTTTTTGATTCGTAGGATTGCAAATATTGTTCACAATTTAGGCTAAGAACAGGATGAATACACTTATATGTATACATTGCAAACATGCTTCATATTATATCGGTTTCCATCATGGGTATCCAATTGTTGGAACTGATATAAATACGAAGTGTAGATATTGTGGCAAGACGATACATAGAAACATTGGGTGAAAGCATGGGTATCCAATTGATAGAAACCGATATAATACAAAGCTTAGATATTGTGGCAAGGAAGTGCATGGTGGTGGGATTTCATGGTGGAAATGACCAAAACATTCAGTTAAAAAAAAAAGTTAAACCAATTCAATGCTTGTGTGTGTGCATGGTTTTAAATCTCGGATGATATGGGATCGTATCGGACGATCCATATCAGAATCGCCCTAGTCCGATCCGATATTGACCTGTAACTCGTGATCCCTGGCGTATCAGATGATCTAGTCTCTGTATCATCCGATACGGAGCCGGATCGTTCCGTATCGGACGATCCAGAGAATGGATTGGACGATACCTGTCTCTTATACA
>JAOXJP010254687.1:0-21634 GCA_025762735.1 Platanus orientalis | reverse complement strand
GTATAATGCACCTAATATACCTAAAATTAAGTTTTTTTCAGTCAAACTTTTCATGAAAAGCATTATAAGATTTTTATAGAGTTTTATGAATTTTTTCATAATTTTTTAACTTTGAATTGGGTTCGGATTGAACGATACGCCAATCCACCGATCCGATATGATCCAGATCGGTTTTTTGGCATGGATGATCCATTCCACCGATCCGAGATTTAAAACCATGCTTCAAATACAGCTAAATGTGATAAATACCACAAAATAAAATAATTTATAATGCATTAGAAGGCTAATGGTTGGGTTTTTAATTTTTGGACATATCAAAAGATGTAATGAAATACCAAAACGTAAAAAAGATTCATGGAAAGTGGTATTGGAATTTAGAAAAGCACATTTCTATTTTTTTTTCTTCTTAATTTGCTAAAAGATCAAATGGATTGATTTAATTAATTAGATCCGAGCTCGTAAAAAAATGGCTAGTTTTGACCCATTTTACTGGTTATATGCAATTTTTAGAAAATTAGGGTGTCGGTTCTGATTAATCCAACAGTTTGACCCAGTTTTTAAAGGTATAGTTGATATTGATAAAGAAGGAAGGTGCCCACAAAGAGTAACCATAGAAGTAGATCACAACCTTCTTTTTTTTATTATTTATTTGATAAGAGGTAGATATTAACCATTAACTCTTATTTCGTTAGAGGCCCCACAAAACAATGTTGCCCACAATATAGTTAAGTTGGGAACCCAAAATCCCTAATCGTGTAGTTATGTTTGCAGTAACACTGAACTATAATTCTTCAAGTAGTAAGATAATTCAATATCCAACATAAGCAAATGATGGCAGATTTCTTAACAATAGCAAATATGAAATTGTGAAGTGCAAGTACCAACAATAACTGATGTGTATCAACTCACAGATTCTCTGGTATGTATACGAGCAATAGATATAGTCCAATAGTATATATATAAAATCAATATATGCAAATTAAACGAGTTAGACACAACTTATCGGTTGGTGATTAAGCACGTATAGAACGTTGTCCTTAAAGTGATATTTGTCGGCCTGTCGCAGATATGGTAGGCTTGATCGACGATCACCTCTAAGAACACCAACCTCTCTGGTAAACCCGACATAGATTAACAGAGATTCAATTTGAACAGCTCAAACCAACCTCCAATGCCAATAGAGTAAGATATATAACAACTAATATGAACCAAAAAGAAAACAGTAGTGATCTGAGAGAAGAAGAAGATTGGTTCGCACAAAATATTTTTCTATGTGTTTTTCT
Organism: Platanus orientalis; assembly: GCA_025762735.1. Lineage (NCBI taxonomy): Eukaryota > Viridiplantae > Streptophyta > Magnoliopsida > Proteales > Platanaceae > Platanus > Platanus orientalis. Next base: position 20,351 of record JAOXJP010254687.1, on the reverse strand, counting down.
TCCTTACACCCGTACTTTCCATAAAGAGCTAGGCTCTTTTGGAAAATATTAAACGTGTAATTAATCACCATAAATCCACTTGATTATAGAATAAATTAATAACGCATCAATAGTCTATTACCATAAATTATGACAACTAAATAAGAAATCGATCAATTAAAATAAATATTTTTATTTAAGTAAATTAAAATAAAATAATTAATTTGTGTAACCCACACCCACGCCTTGGCTCGATTCTGTTCGGTGCACGCACGTGATGCAAACAAACAACTCCAACCTCCCCTCTCCTCTTCAACCCCATTACCCCTTAGATTCTTGCATTTACTTATAAGGTGGAGTTTGAAGTTCCTCACTTCCCATGTAAGACTAAACTTTCAAGGCAAAAGCCTTTGGGAGTTGGGTTGGACTTTGTTTTAGAGGGAAACACTAAAACTTTAAATAAAACATTTCATTCAAAGTTTCCTCCAAATCTTTTAACCCACACATTGGCTTAAGTAACTTACGTGGGCCTATTTGGTCCACACAAATAAATAGCCCATAATACACACATGATCATTTTGAATCTTAAATATAATTCAATATAACAGTTTGTAGCGGAAGACCATAGCTGGCATTGATTTTGATTAACACTAGATGACATCGATTTTGAATGGGGGACCAAAATCCCATAACTCTGATCGTCTGTAGTGGAAGCCTATAGCTATATGAACAAGTTGTGACATTGATTTTGATTGGCACGGAATGTACGCCCGTGCATACAAGCTTCATTATGATCCCTATAAAACTTATTCCTTACATAAGCTTCATAATGATCCATAATGTACACCCGTGTTTGGGAATAATGTTGACCGGATGGTTGACGGTGCTAATGATCTGACTGAGGTCCGACAAAACTCCCCTGAGCATCCGCCAAATCAGCTCCTCTTGTGAACCTAGTTGCAACAAGGGAGATTTCTCTCAGGAAAGATTTTGTCGTCTTTGGCTACGTGTTTGGGTTGGGGACGTGGACCCTGACTCGGTATCAAGGGACTTACATCATTCCTGAGGAGGCTCTCCTCATTTCCCCTAGGAGCGTCTTGGCCTTCGAGGCCCCTGTCAACAGCCTAGCATCATACTAGCAGGCTTTTTTGGCCAACCTGCATTTTCCGGTCCCTTACTTCCTTAGGGACCTATTACTCATTTCGGTCTGGCATCGGGATAGTTAATGCCTAACACCTGAAGGATAGTCCTAGGTGTATGGTACTGTGGGAGTTGACATTTGAGGGGAGGCCTCACCTTACCCTCAATGAGTTCCTCCACTACTACTGCCCCAAGGAGTAAGAGCCGGGGTGGTGGTATTTTGCGAGTCGGGACCCAACGACTACTCTGGTAACCGGCCTCCAGAGTTCCAACAGTAGATGGAGAAGTCGCTATTTTTTCATTTCCGGTGAAGGTTGGGAGTTCGACTCCCCCTTGAGGTTTAACAGGGTCTATGCGTCGAGCATTAGCTCTATAGGTGAGTCTTTATTTTTGTGTCTTTTCTTTCTTTTTCTTCTTTCTTTTATTTTTATTTTTTATTTATCTCGTTCATTTCCTTTTGTTAGTCTCGAACGTCAACGAGCTTTCCCCCGAAGAGGAGGATCACTTTCAGGACATGGTGAACTAACCAATTCATGCTAACCCGACCTTGTCACCCCCGGGAATTTATTTAGGTTCGGTTTTGGTCCCGACCCATGTAGTTTTTATGTTATTTTGTCGCTTTAAAATTCTCCCCATTCTTTTTTTACTTTAGCATTTTCTAATCTTGGGTTGTTAATGTTTTGTAGTAATGAAGCTCGATAGGAGGTTCCTGGCCCAGGCCAAGTAAGCTAAGGCGTCATGCCAGGGGGAGTCGATTTCCCAGGTGAAGAAGAGGAAGAGGACCCTCGTCCAAGGAGGGGCCTCCCAGGCTGAAGTTCGAGGCTAATGCTACTCAAGCCTGAGTCCTTAAGGCGATCCCTACCTCAGTTCTAGACACTTCCTTCGTCCCTATTGTGGATTTGGAGGGCAAAGCCACCAGTTTTCCACCTCCTCGCACTGTCAGGAAAGACATGGTGGCCACAGCCGTGATGGTTACTTCCCCAGTAACTTCTACTTCTCCTCGGGCGGCCGCTACTAGGCCCACTCTTTCCTCTGCCTAGGACAAGGGCTAGTCTTCAGCGAGACCCTCAACTTGGTTGTCTGAGCCAGGTACCAAGGTGGATTACTTCCTCGAGGGCGTTTCAGTTAACGACCTCAACACCATGAAGGCCCTCCCCTCTACTGTTATTCATCATGAGATATTATTCTACACGGTTAACGTAAATTTTTTTTGTACTTATATTCTCTACTAATATGCTTGTGGCCTTGTAGACCACAACCTTCACGGCGGCCTCTGTCTAGGGGTATTGCCTTATCGAGTAGGCCTGGGCTGAACTCCAGGGTAGGCTTGTTAAAGCCATCCAAGAACTCGGTGTTGTTCGTGCTAGCGTCGAGGCCGAGATCAAGACTCTAAGGGAGAAGCTCCAGTGGGTCGAGGGGGCTAATGCGAACATGGTCGCTCAGGATGTTGACGACGAGGCCCGAATCGATGAGCTGACCCGGTACCTAAGGTTGCTTGATTAAAACCTTTATATTAACCTCAGTGTGTTGGACTACTTTGCATAATCAAGATATATAGAAATAGTGATAAGGTGCAATCAATCCACAAAACTACAAATTCCCCACAATGTGATCACTTAAGTTTAGCAATATGAAGGAATTCCTAAGGTGATCAATTCGCTATAAATTGCAAACTAAATATGCAAGTGTGCTTAATTGGACCAATTTACAAGATATATATATTTATCAAGATGTTCAATTAGACTTAGAAAATATATTAACTAATTTGTAAATTAACTAAGGCCTAGGTGTTTGTGTTCAAATGTGATATAGAAATTAAGGAACAAACACAAAACATGCAACCACAAAGACACAAGTGTTTATAGTGGTTCGGCACACTAGCCTACGTCCACTCTCTAATGCCCACTCTGGGGCATGTTGATTTTATTAACAGTTAACTACTAACTATTACAAGGTACATCAACAAGACCTTACCTCTAGTGTCTCCGGTAGAGGTGACTTCTCATTTGGTGTCTCCAACAAGTGCTAATGAGTTCGATGTCTCCGGCCAACTCCCAATGTAGCTTTTAGTGTCTCCAACAAAAGCTTCCTCGTCCAGTGTCTCTGACAGATGTACACAAGTGATGGAAGGAAATGAGAATGATGATAGTGGTTGTGGTGCTTAGCCTCTCAATAGGCAAATATGACTATGGTCTTCACACCGGGTGTAGAGAGCTCTTTTGGAGATTTCCTAAGTAAGGCTCTTGCTCTCTAATGCTCCTTGATAGATTCAAGGGCTATTCTTCAAGTTTTGGATGATGATTGATCCAATCTTTTACTCGCAAGACTTGGTTGCTCTCCTCTTTGATGATTTTACTATCTAGCCCAAAAACACCTTATGTAAAGAGGGTTTTCAAATGATTTTCATGTATGGGATGATTAATTTGATATGGAGGAGTAGTGGGAGAGTTCTTTACTCATTTAGGACATGTTTCAAGCATTTATAGGCATCCTATGGCCTACCCAAGCCCGCAACGGCCTAAAAACAACGTTCAGAATTCTGATCTTTGGGACCGCGGTCGCCCGCCTCGAAGCCGGTCGACCCCGGACCCCCTTGGCGTCACCCGCACATGATCATGGTCACCCGTGCTCCCAGATTTTCAGCACGAACACCTCTTGGTAAAACGACTATTACTTTTTCTAGAAAACTCAAAATCCTTCACCTTTTGTTTTTATTGGAAAGTAGACTTCTAGATCTTTCCATCCATATATAGATTGTAGTATAATTCATACTGAGGTGATCTAGGGAGTCCTTGGAAGTTGCCTCAAAATTTACTAACCCAGATAACATTGGCCAGCATAGGCACTTCTTCCCTAATGGGCCCTTTTCATTCTTTTGAGCATTGGGCTCTTTGTGCATTAAGTCTTCTAAGTTATTCCTAGGGTCAACCATGGTCTTGGGTTTCGTGAGCACACACACACCTACCATTTGGTCTCATAAACTTGATTTACCTTTCTATGCTAGGAAATGGATGTGTTGGCTTCCTTGAGGTAACTTGCACTTGAGACTTGGGTTTCTTCCATGATTCTTGAGCCTCTCTTGGCATGGTCATTTCGGCTTCAAGTCCATCTTCTTGGCGCTTTCCCAGACTCTAACGCTTGGACTTACATACGCATACAATTTACATCATAAAGTCCTATACACATGACCACTACATGTACATACTTTGTTTTGTGCATGGACATTGACAATACATAGACCTAACAAACACTGTTCTCCATAGCCTTCTGAAACTGCATGCCTGCCATCACGAGCATGGTCATCTGCAAAAAACAAGAAAGAGAAGTTAAAAATTATATGGGTGGAAATGAAGAATTCTACAAAAAAAAATAAAGGAAAGAAGGAAGATTACCTCAGCAAGGTTAAGCACTAGCCTTTGGTATATGACGCTTGAGGAGAACTTATTCATCAAGTTTATTTTTGAAAATCCATTTCGTACTAATGATATTTTCTTATTAGGTCTTTTTTAAGATACCAAACGTCATTTTGTTTAAGTTGATTAAGCTCATCTTTCATAGCTATAATCCAATCTTTAAGAGCCACTTTGATTTTCCTTAGCTCTAATTTAGAGGTGAAGCATAAGTGACTTAATATATTTTTGAGTTGTTTCCTTTTCTCCACACCTTCTTTTGGATTTCCTATTATGTCCTCAGTGTTGTGTTCCTTTGTGATTCTCTTTTCTTTGTGGTGTACATCAACTTCCTCTAGTTCATCTTCAAATTCAATCTCTAATTCCTGATTAAAAGAATCCTTTCTAGGTTCTTCCTTTTCTAGATGAACCTCATGAGGTTGATTTGCACTTTCTTTAAAGTCTTTTTTATGGTCATCAATGATCACATTTATGGAATCTTCCATGCAGTGAGTCTTCTTGTTAGACTCTGTAGGCTTTACTTCTCGTAGATATCCCAAAAAGACTGTCTCGTAACTCTTGGCATCGATCTTGCCAAGGTTACCTATGTCTCTAAAAATGTAGCATGTGCTTCCAAATAGTCTAAAATGTTTTATGTTTGGTTTCTTTCCATGCCACAGCTCATAGGTTGTCTTTGAGGTACCAAGCCTTAAATACACCCTATTGATTGTGTAGCAAGTTGTGTTCATAGCTTCATCCTAAAACCTTTTTGTAAGATCCTTATTAGTTAACATAATGTTTACCATTTGTTGCAACATTCCATTTTTTTCCTTTCAGTTACCCAATTCTACTAGGGTATCTTAGGAACAAAGAATTCATGTTTGATTCTATGTTTATCACACCAACCTTGGAATTAAAATTTTTCAAATTATCCTCAACGGTTGCTTCAAATTCTTTTGATTGTAAAATCTTTTTCATTTTGTATTCTTCTATAAATAGCTTTGACCCCATCAATAGCTTCTAATTTCTCTCTTACAAAAACATCCCATGTAAATCTAGAGAAACCATCTATGCACCTAAATTTTGACTCGGGTCATTTAATGGAATGAAAGAACATCAAAGCAGCAAGACTCTAGGCAACCCTGGTTTAGGGAAAGAAAATTGGACCCTAGGAAGTTAGGCATCTCTTGTGAAGTCTTCCTCGGATATTTTGGTCCCAGAAAGCATCACGCATATCATACCATGTGCAGTACACCACAGAGATCATGCCCAAATACACCATTTTGGTCAAAACACTGATTCTCCAAGAAGCATCAATGGGACTATGAGGGTCCACATTTAAGAATTCTAAATACATTACCTTCAATTTCTCCAACTTCCATAAGCCTTCCCATGGTGAAGCATCATAGGTAGGAAAAATTACCATTTTAACCTTTCTCCTTTGAAGGCCAAAAATTGATATTTTCACACATTGTCTCCATAAGTCTTCCCATGGTGAAAAATCACATGTGAAGAATTTTCATTTTTACCCCTTTTTGCCTTCACAAGCAGAGAAATTACCATTTTACCTTTTTGCCTTCAAAATTTACCCTTGGACCTTTAGAGAACCCCTAAAGCTTCTCCCATCACTTGATTCGTGTCATGTCAGATCCTACACACCCCGATTTCTACCATCTTCAAGGAACTTATTACAGAACATTACTTTTTTCAGACTGACAATAGCCAACTTCTCAACCTTCGAAAACCCCTAGTCAGAAAATGACACTCAAAAAGTTCTCAAAGATTCATTTGGTATCAATTTCAGAAAATTTAGTGGTCATCTTTCAATTTTTGCATTATATCTTCAATTCATCATTTCAGAGAAAAGGTATTTGAAGTCTTAAACCCCTTTGAAATCTCAAATCTTCCCCAAGGGTGAAAGGTCAGTTCTGGTTGCATTTCACCTACATGAGTCCAAAAGGTTCCCTAGATGTCCGAATCTTGATCAGCGAGGCCTTCAAAAAATCTCCTAATGGACTATAGCATTTAAAAGGTCAATCTACTCAGTTCCTTCAATTACTCTAAAATGAGAAGCACATTTGGGCCAAGTGTCATGTATTCGATTGGGCCCTGAAAATGTCAATACCTTTAAAAGGACATAAACTAGAACTTCATTGGCAAATCCTACAAGTCTATTCACTGCTTTAGTCCAAATTGAGCCAAAAGACCTTTTGTCTATATTTGGCATGCAAAATGCCCCCGAGAACTCTCTCGGCCTCGAAGTTGAGCAAGTTCAGGCCCATTTTTTTAGTTTTTCCTATATCTTTAAAAAACTATTTCTAGAACCAAGGCAATGGAAAATGTTTGCTAGCCTAATACCGCCCTTCTTCAGTGAGCTACAATCATTTTGTCTCATTAAGTGACCCCCCTTTGAAAAGCTCTCGAAGATTGCCTAGGAATCTAATGGCCAAACCATCAGTTCCTATGGATTCCTAACTCTCTAAAATTCAATACTTCATGAGTCTGGGTTTCAACAAAACTTTCAGCAATTCCAGTAGCAGTTCTAGTCAAGATTTCCCTACTTACCCAAAAGAAAATCTTTAGTGTGGTTTCCTACTCGGGTGTAGTAATTCAGAGTGGTTTGAACTGTAGTTTCTCAAAAACTAAGGGTCATCTTTTGTATGAAGATTTCAAAAATCAATTTTACCATCTTTCCCTTCCAATAATTATTTGATACTTTTTGAGGTCAATAAAACCATGTTTTTACCCACTTACCCTTATCGTAATTTTGTTCTGACTAATCAATTACAATTGGAACTCCGAGACTTCGAAAACGTTGTCTAAGTTTGCGTGTTTCCAAGAACGAGAATCCAAAAAGCAAGGTAGGCAAGTAATAAGGAATAATCCCATGAAATTAATGCATTTGAGATTAATGAGCTCACTTTATTTGGAATCTAGTTCATTAATGCTCATTATTGCTTTCACACTTAAGAGGTAAAACCCCCACCCTTGGATTTGAATATTCCTTGTGCACCCCATGTACCCCTCTAAGATCAATTTCAAATTTACATGGATCTCACATGCAACCCTAGATTTGGCACATATGCTTTTGGCCATTGATTTCCATCAACCAATCAAAGTAGATAGATTTGTCCCCAAGTATTAATCCTCACCCATGATCCCATGGACCCTTGTGCACCCCCCTTTAGATTAATATATTAATTTCAAACTTCTATAGTACCCCCATGCAGCCCTTGATTTAACCCTATCCCTTGATTCAATTCAACCAATCAAATTGATTATTGAATGGATAAGGCTATTCTCTCACCCTTAATCCCTAAACCCTAAACTTTATCTCAACCCTTCATTTGCTGTAAACCCTAAACTTTATCTTAGCCCTTCATCTAACCCTAATATTTTGAGGTCAAATCCCAGACCCACATCCATCACTTATCCACTTGAGGCTAAATCCCTACCTCTAATTAGCTCCAACCAATGGGAGGGAAGCCTTGTTCCCCACACCATGCAATCCTAGCCTTTAATCCCCTTTAGCCCTAGATTAGATCCTAGACCTTAAATCAACTCCCAAAACTCTATAAATAGTCCAAATTTTATGCAAACAAAGGCTGGAATTTTGCTGAGAGAGAAAAGAAAGAGAAAGAAGAAGGAAAGAGGGAAAACTCAATGATCAAGCCCTAACTCTAATACCTAATTAAGGTAAGCCTAAACCTTGATTAGAGTAGTGTTTAGTAATATTCCATGCTTAATTCATGTTGTCTTCATGTTTTAATACTTCAATCAGTCACATCTTAATTCGGGTTACATAGTAGAGATAAAACCTGTCTCTACTGCACTTTGTTTTTACCATAGCCCACTTATGATTTTTTTTCTCATTTTTCTACCTAGCCAATTGGCTCAAATTTTAATGGTAGGCTCCTAGGATGGCGCCCTACCTATGATAAAAGTTTGGTGAATTTTAGATCAGGTTTGGGTCTTGGAACATTCCCCCCAAACCTGCCCTAAAAACTGGTTCTGTGTTCCTTCTTTACCAACATACAGTGCATAATTTTTTTGTGATTTTTGTAGTTCAAATTTTGTTTTGATTTTTATACAAAATACACTTCATAGAGTCCCTTATCTCCATAAAAATTTAAGAATTTTTCAACACCCGTAAGGGGTCCAAATGGCTAAGATAAGGTTGTTGGAATTTTGTCCAAGTTGGACGCCTGAATTTTAATGTGAATTAAAATTCATGCATTTTGTGGAGAGAGATAAGGTCTTTAGAGCACGGACTATCCAAGCTAGATGCCTTAATTTTAACCTGTTAACGTTCAGGGGTTGGAAGAAAATTAAAGCATCAATTAAAATTTATGTATCAGAAAAAAAAAAACCATATTCATAATATATGGTTGGAAAGATCTTTCCTTAGTTTTCCAAATTGACTAACCATGCTCAATTTAGAGTTCTATGGAGAGAGATATGGCTTTCGGAGTGCAGATTGTCAAAGTTGGATGCCTTTTAACTTGTTAACATTTAGGCATAAGCAAGTTCAAAATTCTGCATATTTAGGTGTTAGAAAAAACCCATGAACATTATATGCTGTTGGGAAGATCTCTCTCTTAGTTTTCCAAATTGACCAACCATGCTCAATTTGGAGGTTTTTTTAGAGAGATATAACCTTTGTTATGTGGACTATCCAAGCTAGACGCCTAAATTTTAACCTATTTTAAATTCAAGCGTTGGCAAAAAATATAGGTGCTGGAGAAATTCAAGCGTTGGGATCTAGGACCCACCCCAATGAATCCCAACTTTCTCTAAGCTTATACATAAGCTAAAATGACACCCTAGAGCCCATCCCTATGTTCAGACACCTCTGTGGGCCCTGTGATGAAATCAAATTTTCATTTTCATTTTATCTTTCTTTTTGTACTTTATTTTGGGCTTAGGATAAAAGTTATAAACCATGGAGAGTTTGTGCATCTCTTTGCAATTTCACACACCACTGGGTCCCCTAGAAGAGGTCCAATAACTTGCACCTAAATTTGACCTTGAATTAAATTCAAGCATTTTCAAATTCAGGCATCAAGATAAGATTCAAGTGTCAAGCTTGTGACTCTAAACCAAATTTCCTTTTTTTATTTCAGTCTCTACCCATACAAGGGTACAAACTTTGAGTTTGAATAATGTGACAAGGCAGGTTACTAGATTTTTCTAGGAGCCAACACATGAATTTTACCCTGAATTAAATTCAGACATTTTAAAATTCAGGCGTCAGAATAAAATTCAGGTGTTAATCTTGTGAACGACAAATGAAACCCATCTTTTATTTTTAGCTTAGTTTTATTCTTTAATCCTTGTTTATCAATCTTTTTATGTTATCTTCAGACCATTTTATTCCATAGACATAGCTTAGGGAACCCATCACTGCAAGTACCTCATCCAATTCCAAGATCAATCATAGTAGGGTTTAACTTTACGCTTGTAAATCCCAAGTGAATCTCACACCTGAACTTTTTCTAGGAGACAACACCGGTACTGTGGCTATAACGTTAGCCCAGTCAAGTTGAGTCACCCTACCTAATCACTACATTTCAACATTTTCCAACCTTTTATGGTCTCCACCTAACCCTAGGGTCATGTTGTAATGGTTCACGACCTAAAGACCCTGGGACTTGGCCATAGCTAAATTAGGTCCTCAAAACATAATCACATTGGTATGATATAGTCCTAACCCCCATTTCAATAACATGTTTCAGCAGCAAGGAGTACTCTGTAAGTATATAAATAACCTAAAATGAACCTACCTTGAATCACTCTCACAGTCAAATGAACTTAATTATCGAGACTTGTAACCCCTCAAAACTACATGCAGTTTTATCCCGACAAAACCTTAGGAATACCAAACCACATAAGATCGGTTATATAAGCAGCTTGAGACTATGTTTTAGGTGCAATTTCAATGATCACACCATAAGGGTGGTTTGAACCAATAACTTTATATCTAACAAATACATAACCCTATGGCACTTTATGGCATACATGCTACAAGAAACCACCCTAAAAAGGTGGGTGGTTGGAGTGCCTAACACCTTCCCCAACTACAACAAAATAGCTTACACTCTTCGGAGAACCATACCAGTATTAATAGTTAACCCTCTAGACCTTAGGACCTAGACTTCCTTTCTCATAGAAAAGAAACTGATGACTAACTCCATCAAAAAACCCGAGTTGGTGGCGACTCCCAAAAAGCCTGGCTTTAAGCTAACCATGTGACCAAACCTTAACACTACCTTGATGAACCATCATTTCTCTCAATTAAACACCAAATTGACACTAGAGTTGCCATACCAGCAAAGTGGGGGCAAGAGCCAAAAAGGAAACCTAGGAGAGGTGTTAACCTCGCCCTATTTTTTTTCCAATGCCGACACCATCAAAAGTGACCAAGAAGTACATTTTGCCACCAAGACTCTCTATCCTAGTGGGACCTACTAGGTTCATATGCAAAAGCTTCAAGGGTAAATTGTTCCACCACTTTTATTTAGCTTTTTATGCACTGCCCTCGTTTTCTTACCAACTTGAGACCCACTACATATGTATCCTTCTATGTTGTCCAAATTAGATAGACCTTTGATTACTTCTTTCTTTCTCATCTTAGAAAGGTCTCTATAGTTCACATGCCCTCACCTTTGGTACCAAAGGTCAATCTCACTTGTGTGAGAAATCAAACATGCATTAGTGTTGTTAGATTCAACAATGTAACAATTTGTCACTTGTTCAGATACGTTTTACAATAAATTTTTCATTGTCCTTATGAAGGATCTCGCAACACTCTTTAGCAAGCCTTACATCATAACCTAGATAAAAAATTTGGCTTATACTAAGTAGGTTATACTTAAGTCCTTGTAAATATAGGACTTTTTTAAGCTTGGGAATCCCATGGGCTTCAACTGTCTCTTTGTCAATGGCTGAGTTCCCATCTCTGAAGGTAACACTCCCTTCATGTCTTTCTTGAAAATGGTTGAAGAGAGATCTACATCCAGTCTATGCCTTAAGCATCCACTATCCAGATACCATCTAAAAGAGCTCCTAAGTCTAAAAGTTGTGTGGATCACTAGGCCTTTAAGGTTCTTTTTCTGGACCATAGTCTTTTTAACCCAAATTTATTTGGGTTTCAAACCTTTTAATTGTTCTAATCTTCTTTTATGTTCAAGGTTCAAATTTTGAGTCCTTTTGAAATATTTATTTTTTCACAATTTTTTTTCATTTCCCCTTTCTTTAAGGTTTGAAATTTTCTATATCAATAATCATTTTTCCTCTTCTTTCATTCAAACTCCATGTGTCCCATTAATCCACAATAGTAGCATGTGATTGGGGGACCTTTCATTCAAACTTCAGTTAATGCTTGACACTACACACTTTTAGGAATGTTCCTTTTTCCCTTTAGAGTTAAAGGTCTTGCCTTTAACAAATGAAGTGGTTTGTCTAGAAGTTGATGCTTCTAAAACTGCTTTTACCTTTCAGCATAAGTTATACTTCTTTTAACATAGGTTATTTTGGAACTAAAGGGTTGTGAACTAGAGATAGCTTTAGCTTTCTCTTCCCCTTGACAAAGGTGTTTTTTTTCACCTTTGCTATATGTAGTAGAGTTTGGTATTGACTCATTGGATTCATAACCAATACCTCTTCTATCTTCATTCTCCTTTCTCATGGTAAGCATTCTTTCAAATTTTTTATTTGTTTGGTGAGAAGGTTTGAGGATTTCCTCTTATGTTCCTCAAGTATTTTTACCTCCTCTCTAGTTCAAGTGTTTTCTAAGTTAGTCTAGCACTTATTTCTGCCAATATCTTTTTGTCTTCCTTTTTATTAGAGATTACTAAGTTTAACTCATTTAATTTCATCTCTAAATAGCTTACTTTATCTATCAAATTTTGCTTTTCATCCTCAAGATTGGTATTTCTCCTAATTAACTCTTTTTCCTTCTCTAAGTCACTTGATGAAGTTTTACTCACTTTAAGAAGGTTGGATTCCAACAAGAATATTTTTCTTTAAGTTTCTTGTTTTCCTTCTTGAGTTTGGAGTTTGCTATTCTAACCCTACACTTTATAGGTAGAGTTTGACAAAAGCTTATTGGAGGTCTTCCTCCTCTCCATCTTCGTCATCTTCCCCATCACTTTCACTTAAAGAACCCTTAGGTAGTTCTTCATTGAATGCAACAAAGGCTCTAATTCTTTGTGAAGAATCAGCTTCACTACTTTGGGATTTAATATCATATTCATCTAAATCTTCATCCTAAGTGGCCTCCATGGCCTTGTTTTTGGCCTTCTTCTTCTTGTTGTTTGCACAATCAACAACAAAGTGCCCATGACCTTTGCATTCATAGCAAAGGGATTCATCCTTGGAGGTTTCCCATCTTTTAAAGTTTTCATTTGTTCCATTAGGGGGTAACCATTTTCTAATTTCCTTTGCATTCTTACGAGAGAACCTCTTAAAATTCTTAGCCAAAAACACGAAATCCTCATCAAAATACTTGTCTTAGCTAAATTGCTCTTCAGCCTTAAGAGAAATTTCTTTCTTCTTACTGGTTGGTTTTGAAATTCTATCCTAAAGGGAGGGGGAATAGGATTAATTGCAATTTCCTTAGTCTTTGTCAGTTTTCTTTAACCCACTTTACGTTCCTTGTTATTAAGATTAATGATTAATGTTTGTAGGATTGATCAATTGACTTGTCCTTTCAAGTACAATTTAATTAATGTAATTAACACATTAAAGTATTCACAAGTATGATGATCATAGGAAGCATAGTGTAAAGAGATCACAATCAGCCATAAGACACAATATTTATAGTGGTTCGACACTCCAGCCTATGTCCACTCCTAAAGCTTAACCTGAGCTTTCCATAATTTTATTTAGATTGAAATACAGATAATCTACGTAAAAATTCACATAAAAACCTTTCTACTTGTCGTGCAAGCACTAACCTACACTCTATGTCTCCAAAGAATGTAATGCACATTCTGGTGTCTCCGGCGGAAGGGACTTAAACCGTAATCAATAAGATGAATGGAGTTTTACCTCATATAGGTTGATTTTGCAAAGTATACCAGTTGTGAATGCTCCTATAGTGAGCTTATGTGTCTTTTCTTCCACAGATTTGAGCTTCATAGAGATTGGTTCTTGATGCCTTGTAAATCACCGGTTTCCTCTCAATGGATAACCAAGGTTGTCTCCCCTTTAGATATTCAATATAGAAAGTGAAGGAGGAGATCACATGCAATGATTTTCAGTAGTACAAGGTCTTTCACACAATAGAAATCTAGGTTTTTTAGTTCTCAGACTAGCTACACTTTTTAGACAATAGTATTCCTTTTGCATAGATGTCTCTTTTTCAACCTAGGGTATTCTTACCCTTTTATAAAGCTAAGCCTAGTCTTAGTCCACAAGATTAGAACTTTTTATAATGGATAAGTGATGAGAATTCTTGGATTAGAATCTCCAAAAATAAGAAAGATTTTTCTAAGATTTGTGAGCATGATCGATCAGGTTGTGGAATCACAACTCTCGGGAGTTTTGATTTTAGGATAAAATCCTGTTCATGATCAATCACAAGATTGGTGATTGATCAGGGGACCTTTTTCCTGAAATTTTTTCCTATCATAAGATTTCTGAGTTGGTTCTTTTTCCCCCATTGTTTTGTGACCAACACAAATGTCCTAAGGCCCATCCTACTACCTCACATTCCCCTCTTCGATTTATTTTATAAAGTTTTAGTGCATTGTGCATAGTGTGGGTATTTTCTGAGGTTGTGCTTATCATAAGCATCACTTGAGTTTTTATCTTTTACATTTCTTGTCTTTGGCATCCTTGTCAAGGGTCCTCTTCTTGATTCTTAGTCTTGTTCCTCACCTCTTTTGACTTGTCACTGCCTCAGGTTTGTAGGTCTTTAGTCCTTCATTTTCTTCTTACTTGTGGGCATCGAACTCTTATCAGACTTTGACATAGTATATTACAGCTCATTTGTTTTATCCATGGGATTGACAATTCATTTCTCAACAATCTCCCCCTTTGTCAATTCCATGGAAAAACCTTTTAGGACCCTTTTACATACCTGACCAAGCTTACATAGGACCAAGATAGATACAAGATCATTATTACATACTGACCCATACAAGTAAACTAAAAAAGGAACTGCACTTGAATGCTCATTAGTAAAATATCTCTTTTCACTTTTAGTACCTAAAAACCTGCATATATTTACAACACATACCTTCTTCAAGCATAGTGAGTCTAGAAAAATAAGGTGGTAAAAATTGCATGATGTGTGAATAGTAAAAAGTGAAATACAATGTATATGTTCCTCGTTTGCAATTATTATCTTTTGTAGTTCTAGGCATATGCTAGTTTTTAGTTTTTACTCCCCCTACTTTATTTCTCTCCCTTTTTGCCATGCAATTGCAAAGTGATAGTAATGAACATACGTCTTTAAAAAGGTAGGCAATATCATTGATTCACAAAAATATACATCCAGTGCAGAACTAAAGATTAGACCCAAGGTCTCAAAACATAAGTGCAAAAGAAAAAAAAATATATATGCAGTCCACACAAAAAAATCAGCCAATAAACGATAAACATTACTCATCAGACTCTTCTTCCCCTTCTCTAGACTCTTCTCCTTCCTCATCCTCTTCTTCTTCATCTTCCTCATCTTCATTTTCTCCCTCTTTTTCCTCCTCACCTCCATCCTCTTCCTCAGTCTCATCCTCACTGAGGGATATAAGCGAGATGGGGTCCTTAGGAGTGGTGAGAGACAAGCGGGTTGCAATTGCCTTTTGGTTCTTGTAAAGTGCCTTCTGGTTCTTCAAGCTCTTTCTCACTTTGCTCAAAATACTCTATAGAAGATCAATCATCATCTTCTTTGCATAGGCAGAGGTAGAGCGAGCTAAAGGAGCATGGAAGGCAATGCCAGTAGGTTGATCCCTAGTAGTGTCCAGAGTGTGCATCCTCTGGAGTGTGCTCTGCCCAATAAGAGGAGTCTAGCGAACATGAATGTTGGACTATAAGGTCACCTTTTGTCCTTTCAGGATTTGAGATATGAGGATAGGAAAAGGTAGGTTGCCTATGGGATGATCAGTAGTGATGGCCCTTAAGATGATGAAGCAAATGATCGAAGGGAGATCAATACGCTTCCCTTCCAGTATGGAGTCAATCGGGTAAGCCATATTGAAGGAGAGGCCACTTCGATGTGTCGTAGGAAGAAGGATGTAGGTGAAAACATGAAACAAGAATTGCACAATCAACTTGTAGTGATTCTTGCCAAGCTGGGTGGTCCATCTGATGGTCCTCCTATATAGATGAACTGTCATCACCTCCTTGTCCTCCTTGGACATTTGTAGAAGAGGGAAGGGGATCGCCTCTAGGATTTATGGAATCCCTAAAAAAATCGTGATGAAGTCAGGATCGATCGAAATCGGAACCTTATAGACTGAGTAGTAGAAAGAATATACCCAAAAATTCTCATCGAAGATATTCGTGTAGAAGACTTGAACCATTTTATCACGAGCATTGATATGCTCCTAGAGTTGGACAGTTCAAAAAGCATCAAGAGCCATTGTCCTCTCTATCACTAAACCCCCTGTAGAGAAGGTGGTTTCAAGTGAACCTAACTCAACTCAGTTCTAAAAGGTGAGTATGAACCACCTTTCTACATCTTTGATCTCTTGGATGGTAGTCCTTGAGAACTTACCGATTCCTTTCCCTTGGAACCACCATGCTTGAAGTCAGAAGCATACTTGGAAGAATTCTTCTTTCCAACAGTCTTGTCGCGAGGCATGGTGATGAATTGGCGAGGCAATGTTGAATAGAAGCTAGGGTTAGGGTTTCTAAGAGAAGAAGGGATTTTAGGGTTCTTAGAAAATGAGGAATGAACAGTTTTTGGGAGTTTTATATCCTTCTGAAATTGGCTCTCATGAATCCCAGGGCCATTAAATTTTTTGCCATAATCGATCACGTATTTTTTGTGATCGATCATGCCTAATTGATCACCAATCTCGTGATCGATTAGGGATCACTTTCCCTACTCCTTCACAGATCCTCTTCCCCTTTGTTGTTTTCCTTAGTAGCCACCTCATATGCCCCCTTTTTCCATTTTTTGATTACCTTATAAAGTACATAGACCAATAGAACTTCAGAGGTATTCGAACCGATGGGAATCAAGTGTTTTTTTTGGGACGTCAGCAAACAGATCCTTGATTTTTATGTAGGACAGCAACACAGTCTTGTCCTCCACATATTCTCTAATGAAATGGTGGTAGATATCAATGTTCTTGGTTCTTAAGTGTTAAACTAGGTTCTTAGAGATGTCAATTACACTCTGATTGTCCACAAACAGGCTCATTGTGTCTTGTGTAATTCCATAGTCCCTAAGCATTTGCTTCATCCAAAGAAGTTAAGTACATGCACTTTCAGCTGTAATGTATTCAACTTCTATGGTTAACAACAAAATAGAGTTTTTTTTTCTTGCTATGCCAAGAGACGAGACTATTGCCAATAAAAAAAGATCGTCCACTAGTACTTTTATGGTCCTCTACATCACCAGCCCAGTCCACATCTAAATACCCTATAATCTCATGTGTGGTATCATATGGGTACCAAATGCCAAAGTTCGATGTCCTATGGATATATCGGATAATCCTCTTGGCCATTTTAAGGTGAGACTCTTTTGGTGTTGCTTGATATCTAGCACATGCATCCACACTAAATACAATGTCAGGTTGACTTGCAGTAAGATAAAGCAAGCTACCTATAATGCTCATGTAGTAGGTGGAGTCAACCTCTGCTCCCCCTGAATCATTAGTGATCTTGTCACTAGTGCTGATTAGAGTTTCAACAGGTTTGGACTCTTGTAATCCAAACTTAGACACAAAAACTTTGGCAAACTTAGTTTGTCTTAGGAAAATGCCTTGAGGAGTTTGTTTAACTTACAACCCTAGGAAGAATTTTAGTTCTCTTTCTATACTCATCTCAAATTCTAACTTCATTGTTTGAGCAAAATTGTGTATAATTTCTTCACCAGTTAAGCAAAAAATGATGTCATCCACATAAATATGCATTATGAGTATGTTGCCCACTTTTCTTTTGATAAAAAGTGTCTTATCAACACTCCCTCTATCAAAGTGGTTATCAAGAAGTAATTTTGTAAGTCTTTCATACCAGGTTCTAGGAGCTTGTTTAAGACCATAAAGTGCTTTCTTGAGTCTATAGACACAGTTTGGCAGTTGGGGATCTTTAAATCCCTTGAGTTGTTCTACAAACACTTCTTCTAAAAGTAATCCATTTAGAAAGGTTCTTTTAACATCCATTTGATGAAGTTTGAACTTTAGGTAGCATGCAATGGATAATAAGATCCTAATGAACTCAAGTCTGGCCATGGGGGAAAATGTTTCCTTAAAATCAATGCCCTCAATCTGTGCATACCCCTTAGCAACTAGCCTAGCCTTATTCTTAGTGATGATGTCATGCTCATCAAGCTTGTTTTTGAATATGCATTTTGTACCAATGACATTTTTGTCACTTGGTCTTTCCGTGAGGTACCACACATCATTTCTCTTGAACTGATTGAGTTCCTCATGCATTGCATTGATCCAATCTAGATCCTCCAAAGCCTCCTTTACTTTCTTTGGTTCTGAAATGACTAAGAATATTTTCTATTTGTTTCATAGTCCCTACTCCTTGCCTTGGATCACCAATGATGTCCAAAGGTGATAATCCATTAGTTAATCTTGAGTTCTTGGGAGTGCTTTCCATCTCCTCTTCTTCTTGCTCAGATTCAAGATCCAAGGTAACTGTCTCTCCTTCATGTGGGGATATACCTTCTTTTTCAACTCTTCTTAATGTGATCATCAATGACCACATTTATAGACTCTTCAATAGTGAGTGCCCTTTTGTTAAAAACTCTAAAGGCTTTGCTCCTTATAAAGTAGACTAGGAAAATTGCCTCATCACTTTTTAGATCAAATTTTCCTAAGTTTTCCTTATCTCTTAAGACATAGAAAGTACTTCCAAACACCCTAAAATATTTTACACTTGGCTTATTGCCATTCCATATGTCATATGGTGTTTTAGTGGTGCTTGGTCTTAGAAATACTCAGTTAGACACATAACACGCAATATTGATTGCTTCAGCCCAAAATCTTTTGGCTAAGCTCTTATTCGCTAGCATAACATTGGACACATCATGTAATGTCCTATTTTTCCTTTCAACCACACCATTTTGCTGGGGTGTTTTAGGAGCTGAGAATTCATGCTTGATTCCAATTTCATCACACCACTTTGAGAACTTATGATTCTCAAATTCACCTCCATAATCACTTCTGATCCTTTTGATGGTAAGCTCCTTCTCAGTTTGCATTTTCTTGCACATGAGAATGAATTCAACAAACGATTTTGACTTCTCTCTTAAGAATGCTACCCATGTAAACCTAAAGAAATCATCCACAACCACGAAAAAATATTTCTTTCCTCCTAGACTCTCTGTTCTAATTGGCTCAGCTAGGTCCATATGAAGTAACACCAAGGGTCTTGAAGTCCCTATTTGAGTTAGCTACTTGTGGGAGGTCTTGGACTGTTTTCCTATTTGGCAGCTCTTGCAAATGGAGTTGTCAACATTATCAAGACTAGGTAGGACTCTAACTAGGCTCTTCTTACTTTGTCTGACAAGATCCTTAAAATTTAGATGACCCAACCTTTGATGCCAAAGTGTTGTCTCCTCAGAGTGAGGGATAAGACATGTTCCAAAGTTATCCATGGTTGGTTCAATGATATAGCAGTTATCACTTGTTCTCAACCTAATCACAAAGGTCTTCCTTCCTTATCCTTCATTTCACATTTATCTTTAGCAAAATGAACACCATACCCTTTATCATAAATTTAACTAATGCTAGTCAAATTGTGCTTGAGTCCTTCTATATAAAAGACGTCATTCAGTTTTGGAATTCATGGTACCTCCACCTTTTCCCACAATTCTTAGGAAGTTTTCATCACTAAATGTGACTCTTTCATCTTGTACTACAGTAAGATGGGTAAATAATGACTTGTCCCCAGTCATATGTTTGAAACATCCACTATCAAAATACCATCTTGAGATGTTCCCAGCTCTCAATGTCATATGAATGACAAGACATTTGAGGTTATCCTTTTTCACCCAAATCCTTTTGGTTTTGGATTGAGCTAGTTTGGACATCCTCTTCTTGTGTTCAAGGTTTACATTTTCTACTTTTTGAAAATAGCTCATCTTCCTAGCTCTTCTATCATTTTGGATTTTCTTTTGAACCTTTAGAGCCTTTAAGTCATTTAACCTCTTTCTACAGTCTACTTTCATATGACCTTTAAGTTCATAGTAGTAGCATGTAATGGATGCTTTGATAGAGGTGGAAACATAAGTAGCGTCATACCAATTCTCTCTCCTTCTATCCTTATTGATAGAGTCTTTGTGTTTGAAAGAAGGATTTTGACGGTACTAATCATACCTTCTTCCATTATTATTCAAACTTCTTTTGATAGAGGTCAGTTGGTTGCCATAGTGCATTTTTTATCTTAATGAGGATACATAATGTGTGTCCTTTGTATCTCCCTTAGAGAATGATGTTTGCCCTTTTTCAAAGTTCCTTGGCCTCTAAGATGGAAGTTGTTCTAAAGAGGTTTTTAGTTTTTTTTCCTTTAGAGGAATGTAAAGTCTTTGCAACATAAGTGTTAGACTGTTGTTAAGCGACTTAGGGTTAGGTGTGTGTCTTCCCTTTAGCCCTTAACAAAAGTGTTCTTAGTTGGATGAATAGTTGAGTCATTTGAGTTGTATCCTAGACCACTCATGTC